>JAODAL010010774.1:0-103333 GCA_025379985.1 Phyllomedusa bahiana | reverse complement strand
GGAGGAAATTTCGATCACCATAAAAACCTTGCCGATTTCAACTTTGTCGATAAAAATCGCTCAACACTATATACTGATAATAAAAGTGGAGTTTTGCAGTGGTAGATGCTCCTTTAAAATTCTCTACCTAACTACATAAAATCTTCCAATCTCTAATCTAACTAAATTGCAAGGATCACAGCTAATAGTAGAGGTTTTTTGTGCAGAAATATTATAATTTCGCTGAGTTTGTTTGGCCACGGGCAGAGCGCATGTCCTACTCCTATGAGACGCTGAGAGACACTGAGGCTGATCGGAAACGCTGTTCTAGAAAAAACGAGGTCATGTGATTTTCCAGCCAATCGCAACCATACACATCCAGTCATGACGTCGCACACACTTTCCCCACCCTGCTCTATTCTGTAATCTGATTTGCTGGCCGCCAAAATACAGGAAGCGCCGAAAATGGCGCGATCTTAATAGATGATGCACAGATTTTAGCCTTAATTATCGCATGATCTAAAAATTTCGATCACCATAAAACCTTGCCGATTTCAACTTTGTCGATAATAATCGCTAAACACTAGTCGTTATAGGTCCTCATAGGCAGGTTATAGGCAGGTAATTGCCCCATAGGAAGGGTATTAGGTCGTTTTAGGCGGTGACACCCGTGGGCCACCGCAGCACCCGGACTCTGTCAAGTACTCGGCATTCAGTTATATGCGCTCCATGAGGAGTCGCATATAACTGAAGCGTCCCTGTCGGCGCACGGGCCATCACAGCACAGTGACTCGAGTATAAACCGAGCGGGGATTTTTCAGCACATTTTTTGTGCTGAAAAACTCGGCTTATACTTGAGTATATACGGTATATTGCTAGTATGGGCTCAGCAAGTGTGCTGATGAAACTTAAAGTGAGACAGCAGCTGTAATGCACAGAAGCAGACTTACACTAACATTTAAGATCAAAAGAACCTCTAGTTTCTGCAATACCACTCTTTGAATGATCTTTGAATGCCTAATCAAACACTAAGCAAGTCAAACAGAAAAGTCGGATTGAACAGGGGTCCACTCATTGATTTCCTTGTTGTGGTCATGCCATCTCTCTCTTTTTGTCTTATATATATATATATATATATATATAAATATTATATATAATATAATATATAAACAAATTTATATAAATTTTTAAACAATTATTTTATTTAACCCCCTATGCTGGAGCCCCATTTTTGAAATCTGGCATGTGTAATTTTTTGTGAGAATAACTTTTTGACACTTTAACTTATCAATGTGATTCAGAGATTGTTTTCTCATGACATATTGTACTTTAAGATAGTAAGACATTTTGTCCAGAAAGTCATTGTTTATTTGTGAAAAATATCAAAGTATCGTGAATAATTAGAAAAATTTACCATTTTCAAACTGCCAAAATTTTTGCATGTAAGTCAGATAGTTATTCGACTCAAAATAGTTTATAACTAGCATCTACCATATGTCTACTGTAGGTTGGCCCCATTTTTTAAATGTATTTTTTATGACACTAGGAGGCTTAGAAATTTAGTAGTAATTTTCACATTTTCAAGAAAATATACATTTTTAAGGACAATTCCAGCTCTGACGTAGCTTTGAGAAGCCTGTATGTTAGATACCCCCATAAATGACTCCATATAAGAAGCTACACCCCTTAAAGTATTCAAAACAGCATTTAGGAAGTTTATTAACCGATTAGGTGTTTCACAGGGATTAAAGCAAAGTGGAGGTGAAATTTCAAAATGTCACTTTTTTTGCAGATTTTCAATTTTTATCCATTATTCACAAGAACACGATAGATGTCACCAGAGAAATGAATCAATACTGATTCCCCAGATTCTGCCGTTGTCAGAGATATCCCATATATGGCCCTAGTGTGCTATTTGGCTCAACCACAAGCCTCACAGTAGGAGGGAAACCTACGGGAAACCCCGGGGGGTTTTCTTTTTTCTTAAAAGATTTCATTTAGTGCTTTTTCCCGGTTTGGGGAAAGCAAAAAACCTTAATAAACAACCTCAAAAAAAACCCCCCAAAATTGGAAAATTATCCCCCTTAAAGGCATATTTTCACCGGGGGTTGGCAGTGGGGAGAGTGACCCCACAGGTGTTTCAAAAATTTTTTTTAGCTTTGGGCCTGTAAAAAATTGGGGAAAACGCATTTCCCCCCTTTGGGTTTTTTGGGGTTTCAATTTTACAGCTTTCGTCATGAAATTGAAAGGGGACATGAAAACTTTACAAATGGGGTTTCTTAAAATTGAAAAGGTTTAAAAATTTTATATAGTTTTTTTAAATTTTTATTACTTTTACACAATAGAAATAGGCCCTAAAAAAAAATTGCGTTTTTATTTTGTGCTTTTTTTGACAGCCATGGCTTTTTTTTTTTTCTGTATGCAGGCTGTTTAGGGGCTTGTTTTTTGCAAGATAAAGTTAAAACGTTTTTTTTGGGTTACCATCATGGGGTGCTTTTGGGCCCTTTTTAAAATTAATGTTTTTTGTGGGGTTTGTTTTAAACAAAATAGGGGCAATCCTGGTATTTTTTTTTTATTTTTTTTTTTTACAGGGGTTTCATTGTGGGTATAAATGAAAAGTAGTGTTACCCAGCATTCGTTACGTTTAAACCTTTACACCCAATTTGTTTTTTTTTTATGTTTTCCCTGCTTTTGCAAAAAAAAAATTTTTATTCAAAAGGGGAAAACAAAGCTTTTGCATTGCCAAACCCTTAAACCCTTAACTTTTTTATTTTTTGTGTAGGAGGGGGTTTTGTGGGGGGTTTTTTTTTTTGCAAGATGGGGGTTGACTTTTTTTTTGGTATAATTTTTTTTTTGGGGGACAAAGGTTTTTTGGGATCATTTTTTAAAAATCCGTATTTGGAAGGCAGGGTGAACAAAATACTGCAACCCCTTTTTGTTTTTTTTTCCCCTTTTAACACCCATTTCCCCCATGCAGTTTTCCATGAAAATTTAAATTTTTTTATCTGGGGGTCAATACATTAGGGTTTGTTTAACCCAATTTTTACTTTTTTTAAGGGTTAAAGGGCATTTTAAAAAAAAAAGTGTTTTTTTTGTGTAAAACAATTTTTAAATCATCGCTTCTTCTAGTACCAAAACTTTTTTTTTTTTTTCGTATTCAGAGCGTGAAAAGGCCTTTTTTTTGCTGGGGGGAACCAAAACTTTTTTTAATTTGGGTACCAACTTTGGCATTTTTTATAAATGTCTGATCACTTTTTATTTTTTTTTATTTTCTGATGGATAAATTTAAAATTAAATTTTTTGTTTTTCCCACAAAAACGAGCTGTCTGGATGAGACAATAACGGCACAATCGTGCGCCAGCTGCGTTTAAAGAAAGGAAACGGGGAGCTCACTCCTCCTGTCTACATTTTAGCTCTGACGATTTTAAATGATCTTCAGAGCAAAGGGGGTTAAAAACCCCCCCAGGGCCGGGGCAAAACTCGGGCGGGGTGTTTGGGGCATGAGGCCAATGGTAATATACCGCTGGTCCCATTCGTGAAATGGGGGTCACTTGTAAGGGTTTTTAAACCTTTCCATGTGTTTCGGATATTTTTTCATGAAAAAAAAATTTGCTTTTAAGTTTTAGTAAATTTTGGTTGCTAAAGTCCTATTGTGAAAAATACCCAAAATTTGTCTTTAAAGAATTTTAAAATTAAAAGGACAGTTAAACCAAAAAAAAAATAGTTTACAGTTAGCACTTCCCTTATGTTTATTTTAGTTTGATGTCTTTTTTTAAACCCTTTTTTAATTTTTAGGGGGCAAAAAGGGGGCTTATAAATTTACTAGCTTTTTTTTTTCACTTTTTTTAAAAAAAATTTGAAAACACAATTTTTTTAGGTACTAGTAAATTTAAGGGGTTTTTGAGGGGCTTGTATGCCCAGACATCCTATAAATAAAACCTTTTTAAACCACGTAACTCTTTTCCCAAGGTTAAAAAGGGGCCGTATTTCGGTCCAAATTTACGCGCCGAAGGCGAAAAATTTCGGGCTGAAAAGGGCCCTTTTCATTTACGTTAAAAACGCTTCATAGGAATTTATGGATTACGTCTCCCCCTCCCCCCCGGCAAAGCCCCCGGGGGGGAGATTTTTTGACTTTTCCCCTTTTTCTAGCGGCGTATACGCCCCGCAAAGCAGGGGGATTGCTATGGGCCGGCGGCGAAGTCCCGGGCCCCCCCCGTTACCCCCCCGCTTCCGCCCCCGTCCACATGGCTTTTAATTGTGGGGCAAAATTACGCCCCGCCAGTTAACCCTTTGTAAAACTTTGCCTTAAAGATTTTAAAACAACTTTTAAAGGAGGTTTTTTAAAACCCTCTGGGTCGGGCCCTCAAACTGCGGCCCTCCCTTTGGGAAACAAACAACTCCTTCTTTCCCCATTTATATTTTTTATAAAAGGGGGGAATGATGGTAGTTGTAGTTTCCCAAAAAAATGGAGTCCCGAAAGTTTGGGATGCTGCTCAAAAATGTATAAAAAATTTAAAAATCACATGGAGGTAAAATTTTTCCCCTTTTTTTTTTTTCCAGATTTTATTAGAATTTTTTTTAGGCATCATTTCGGTTTGCAAAACCCTAAATTTTCAAAACCCCCTTTTAAAACCCCCAAAAAGGACCTCTTTTTGGGAAAAGGAATATTTCTAGGAGAAATAGTGATTTATATTGACTCAAAGGTGTTTCACACATTTTTTAATTTTTGGGGGCCGGGGAACATGATTTTTTTTTTGTCAATTAAATCAAAGAATAAAATGTTTAATTTTCACAAAAAATGAGAAAAAATGCAAAAAAATTTGTTAAAACAATTTCTTGCAAGTATGGTTTTGGCCTATATATGTGTGTTTCGTTTTTTTAGTTACTATGGGGGTGGAAAGAAATTTTTCCCACCCACTAGGGTTTGGGGGATATGGGGGGTCATTATGTGGGGGTTTATTTATTTCTTAGTGGAATTATTAGTAATTTTGGCCCTTTGGGAAAATTATGTTTTTGGTGCAGGGGTTGTTTTTTTGGAAAAAATTTTTTGGCCATTTTTTTAGTGTTTTTAAAACATCGAAAAATTATAACTTTTTTTTAAAATTTTTATTTATATAAAATTTTTAAAATTTTGAGGGGGGAAAGCAATATCTTTTTAGACCTTTTTTTAGACCCACAGTCCTGCTGCTTCAGCCACCTAAAAATAGGGGGGGGGAAACTCGGAAGCACCAGCCCCCAAACCCTGATTGCAGGAAAGTTAAATTTTAATAAAAGCCCTAGGTGCGGGAAACCGCGAGGGGGCAGAGGCAGGGAAAAAAAATTTACAGTAGTTTTGGGGGGGGGCCTCCGAATCAACTTTCTGGGGGCCCTTTAAAACACTCTAGTCGCCACCCCCCAGGTCATGGTGACCCCCGACGCTTAGTGACTGAAAAAGCTGCGGGTTCTAATCAACCAAGATTAGCTTTGCAGTAACTCCAAGTGGAAATTTCCCCCCTTTTAAGGGGGGTTTTAATATATCAGACCAGTTACAGGAAAATAGCAAAAAGAAAAAGCTTCAAAAAATTTTCCCCTCACGGGTTTTTTTTTCTGACCTTATAGGGGTGTGGGGGCACAAAAGGGAAAAAAAAACAAAAAAAATTTATTTTTAAGACCCCAAAAAAAAAATGTTATATTTTGGAAGAGGGGGAAATTCGTTTCTTATGAAGTGGAATTAGTTTAGAATTTCAGGAAAACTTGGGTTTTCTGCTTGAATCAAAAGTTTGGGGTGTTTCCCCGGGAAAAAAAAGGCATTTTTTTTTGCTTAAAAAAAACCACAAGCACATGGCGGACATGGGGCAAGAACTCTGTGAGGAAGAAAGGAACACCCCCAATGACTGTCAGACTTTAAAACCAAACAGTGACCCGGGGGCCTTTTTGACGAACAGCACAAAAAATAAGGAAGGCACGCTCTCTCCTCCAGTTCTCTCGTTGTTTTCCCCGAAATAAAGGCGGGCCTTGCTGCTGCTGCATTGCCTCACTAAGCAAATTGCTTTTTTCAGTGATTGGGGGGGGGGGGGGGGTGAAGACCCTAAAGTCTGTCGTACTCACCAGGTTCTGTTTTCTGCTGATTTCCCTTCTGAAAGAAACTGCTTTTAAACAGAGACTCTCCTCTTCCCTTTTTCATTTTTTTTTAGTCCCGGGGGAGTATTCTCCCTTCTTCATTCCAGGGATTTCCAAGCCCGTTTCTGGTCCATTTGGAGTCAAATTTCAGTGTGTTTTTTTTAAAAACCCAAAATTTTACCTCTTTAAAATTTTATTGTTTTTTTTTGGACACATTTAATATCCAAGGGTTAATTAAAACCTGTTTTTAGTGGGTGTTTTTTGTAGTAAAATACAATGGTTTTTTTTCACCTCCCTATACGACTAAAATTTTTTCTGGTCATTTCTAGAGTGCATTTTAAAATATTAAAAAGGGGTAATTTAAACCCGTTTTTTAGGGGGGTGTATTTTAGGGAAAATACAGCAAAGTTTTTCACCCCCCAAAACAACTAAAATTTCATCTGGTATTTCTGGAGCGGGTTTTTAAATCCAAAAAGGGTTTCTCAACCGTTAGTGGGGTTTATTTTGGGGTCAAAAACAGGGTGTGGGATTTTTCAATAAAAAGGGTACTGCATTAAAAAGTTGTACATATTTTTTAAAAAAAGTTTTTGTAACAGGAGGGGGGCAAAGGGTCCTTAAAATTCAAAAGGGGAGTGGCATAAATATTTCCTGGAGGGAGGCACAGGGCGCAGCACAGTAAAAGGGGGCTCCGCAGCCCGGGGTGATCAGTGAGGCCCGAAATGCCGGTGTCATTAGTGGCCGTTGGTTGACCCCCCAACTCAAGGGTTTTTGATTTGGGTTTACAAGGGGGCTTTAATTATCCCAGATGCCAAAAATTACAAACCCCCGCCCAAAAGGTTTGGGGGGAAAATCAGAAAAACCCCCTTTTTGGCAAGGCCCGGGGGGCGGGTCAGCCGCCCCCACCCCGTCCCCCCAAAACCCCCCTCTTTTCCCCTTCGGTTTCCCCCACCAGAGGTTACTATGTGGTTCTGGGCCTCAAAAGCCCCCAAAGGCAGGGGGGACCCAATCTTTTGAGGCAGTCCCGCAGCGAAAAGGTGGGGCAGACATCCCCCTGCTTCTTGCGTAGGGGGGAAAGTAATGATTTTTGGGGAAATGGCCCCCGGGGGGTTTTGTTGCAAGTGGCAGACTCTGTATACTGAGACCTTTTAGGGGAAATTTGCATAAAAGGCAAACACAAATCCATGCAATGTAGCCGATCGCACTTGGGGGCCCGGGGGAAAAAAGGGTTTCATTTATCATTGTCCCGGGAGAAGAGGGTTTTTCAGCTTGCGCGTCGGCGAGGTGCAGCCAGAAGTCGGGTAGTGTGGGCCCTGGGGTCAAACAGGGTTTGGGAGCAGTGGAGGTCGGGAAACCCCAAAACCAAAGGGGGAGAAAACCCCCCTATTTTCCCCGGGCCAAGCCGTGGGCACAGGGGCTCGCGAAGGCAGCGGGCCCCGGGGTGTTTTTGTTCCCCCTCAGTGGGGAGCGTTGGGGGGTAAAATCATTATTGGTGGTGTGGGGGAGTTTTTTTCTAAGGCACCAGAGGAGACGAACATGTATGGGATGTAGAAATCTGTGGGCGAAAGTGAAATTGTGGCCGGGAGCCTTTAAAATTGGCCCCACGGCCCTGCGTCAACACATTTCAGCGTCACCAAACCAGGGGGCCCGGGGGAAAAGTGTCCCAAAAAGTGGTGGTCCCTTTTGCCCCCCACGCAAAAAGCAGCATCACCTAGTTGGCATGCTTTCCAATTTTTTAGGGCCCGTTTAAAAAGGGTTCCCCCACCTCTGCCGAAAAAGGGGCTGTTGTTTTTGCCCCATACTCCCAGTCCCCAAAGCTCCCTTTTACTAAAGGCACCCGGCCCGTCATTAAGCAGGGGGATTGCCAAAAGGGCAACAGTATGCGTCCAATCATCCCAAAAGGGGCAGAAATGACCCCTGCTTCCTGTCCAAAATTGTTGGTCTCGGGTCCCCCCCTTTTTCCCAAACGGGTTTTAGTCTGCACCCTTCTAGAATAATGGGGTTGTTTCCGACTGAGGTGGAGAGTTCCAAACCGTAATTTCTTTTCCCAAAAGCGTTTCCAACCCTTCACAAATATGGGGAACAGAAGGGGGGCCAGTCCTTGAGCTTATCGGTTTTTCCCAGGTGCCTGGCAAGGGGGTAAATTTTGGGGCTGTAACTTGATCGGGCCATACATGGTCCTTTAAAGGGCCCCTGGGTGAAAGTGCATCCCCCAGCCAAAACCAACAACTTGGAAAGGAGAAAGCCGCTTTTTTATCCCCCACGCTGTCCCAAAATGCTGCTCCCGCGCCCAATTTTCCGTCTCCTCCCCCACCCCCCTTCAGCCCCCCACAAGTCTAATGCTGCCCAAAAATACCCCATGTTTCAGGGCACGCGGTGTAAATTTTCTACACCTGGTTTGCCTTTGGGGGAACAAAATACAGAAAGGGGGGGAATGCCCCCGGGCATGCAACAAAAAAACGGGTGTGTGGGGGGGGGGATTCCCCCCGCGAAAAACTGCAAATCCGGAAAATGGGGGGACAGACAATGGAAGGACACTGGTTTTCCAAAGCTGCAAACCCAGGAGGGATGACCCCTTCGCCCCGTATAGCGCCTGGTTTTTAATTGGTTGTCCCAAAAAGGGTTCCGAAGGCTTCCCCCCAAACGCAGGAAAAATTTTAAAAATGGCCCGGGAAAATTTTGCATGGCCCCTTCATCCCCTTTTACAAAACCCCCCACCCTCCTTGAGGTACCGCGGCAGAACGGGCCCCCCCCAACATAGGCAAAAAATGGGGGAAGTTTCCACCCGGTGGAAATTTCCGCCTCCAAAATGTTTAAAACCCCCTGAAGGGAAAAGAAAAAACCCTTTTAAAGAATTTTTTTTTTTTTGATGCTAGGGGTACAGGAGTTTCCCCCTGTGTAATTTGGATGTTTGCCAAGTGGAAATCATGCGTGGACCTGCTGGGTTTTCTCAGGTCCCTTTGAAAAAGGCCAACCTTTTAAATTTTTCAGTTGCTAGTACTATGGGATGTATAACGTCA
Source organism: Phyllomedusa bahiana (assembly GCA_025379985.1). Classification (NCBI taxonomy): domain Eukaryota; kingdom Metazoa; phylum Chordata; class Amphibia; order Anura; family Hylidae; genus Phyllomedusa; species Phyllomedusa bahiana. Next base: position 94,238 of record JAODAL010010774.1, on the reverse strand, counting down.
TTCCCCCGTTCTGTCCGGAACAGATGCGAAAAATTTTGTTTTGGGTCAGGGGAATGGCGGGCTCATTTTCCAGCCCCCGGAGCCGATTTGGGAAATTTAAAATGGAGGAGGAGGAAGAAGGACATTGGAGCACAAGCAATGTCTGGGAAAAAAAGTGTTGGGTTTTTTTACTCATGGACAGGAGAGGAGGAGCAGGAAAACATCCCAAAGGAAGGGGGAGGGGGAGATGAGGAAGAATAGGCAGATTACCCAAAAAGCAAACCCTGGCAGTATAAAAAGTGGAGATTGGGAAACAGGGAGTCCCTCAGAGTCACTTCGGGAGATGGCCCGCAGCAGGATGATTTGCCTGACTGTGAACCCCCGAAAAGTCACCAAATTTGGCCCGAGGGATGACTTTTGGCTCTCCACCCTATTGGAACCCCCATACTTTGGGCCAAAATTTGGGGGCCTTTTTCCCAAACTGCTGAGAGGGAGGGAAAACTGGGGGGCTAATTTTGGGAAATTTCCCGTGTAGGCAGTTGGCCGCTAAACCTTTTTTGCCCCCTCGTCCCCTCCCCTGACAGGGGCTGACCAGGGGGTTTTTCCCCAAACACACCCCTAACCCCTGCCAAAGGGGTGCTATGTGGATTTGGGGGGGGAGGAAACAAATAAACAGCTCCATAGGGAACAGCCCAAGTCTGGGGGTCATTGATGAGCAGATTCCTTACCCGTAGTGAAAAAGGTAAATCACGCAGCAGGAAACCCGGAGGGAGACCTTTAAACCCCGCAAGGGGGGTGGCCTACTTGGACAGCACTCGCACCCCAGTTAAAGATCCCGGACAAATTGGGGAACCAAAGGGAGTGTGGCCGCAACTTGCCCAGTTTGCACTGGAGAAGCTGTCCTTTCCTGGCAAGGGGGTGTGGCAAAACAGAGCAGGGCCCTCATTTTCCCCAAGGGGAACACGTTGTTCCCCTCAAAATTTTGGAGCGACTGACCCTTTTTCAAGTGAATCGGCGTTTGGGTGGCCAGGATTTCCCCCACCAAATGCCCCATGCATTTGATTTCATCAGCCATTGGGGGGGGGGAAAAAAAACCTCACCAAAACTTTTTAGAAAAGAGTCCGGATTAAAACCAAACCCGCCTCAGCCACTATTCTGATTTCTGCCAAACCCCCCTGATGCCCAAAATTGCTGCCCGTTTTCTCCCTCCCGCCCCCCCACCATCTTTACCCGGGTTGGTATTGCCAAAAGCCCCACATTCTGTATTGTGCCACTCTCTGACCTCATCTGCAGCTGATCCTGCTTTCCGTCACCCCCACACTAGTTATTGTGCCCTTTTTGTACCTCATGCCCGCTGCTGTTGCCCTTTCCTAAAACCCCCACACTAAAGTCATTGGCCCAAACTTGATCTCATGGGTGCTGCTGCTTTCTGAGCTTTTTCCCCCACCTCCACATTCTTCCTTGTCCCCCCTCTCTTACCTCTTCTGCTGCTGGGTGCTGCGCCGTACCTCCCCAAAATTTTGGGCATTGTGCCCAAACTTTTGAAACCCCCATTTCTGGCTGTTGCTGCTGTCACCCCCCTCACTTTGCCCTTGTGCCAATCGTGGGCTCCGAAGGGTTTCTGCCCCTTTTTTCCCCCAATTTGTCATTGTGCCCTTAAAGACCTTTTGCTGCTGGGTGTTGCTGCCGTCACCCCCACCTTTGTCATTGTGCCACCTGTTTTCCCAAATGATGCTTGGGTGCCACCCCCTTTAGTCTGTCATTTGTCACTTTTTGGCCTACTGTTTTTTTTTTCTGCTGTCACCTCCACACATTTTGATTGTGCCCCTCTGTGGCCTACTCTTGCTTTCTGCCAAATTTACTGCTGCCTCACTGGAAAACCCTGGGGTTTTCCCAATGCCGTTTCAACCCTCCAACCCTTCTATGATGTTGCCACTATTTTTGTTTTCCCCCCCCTTTTTACCTTTTAGAAGGGGAAAGGGGAAAAAACAGGATTGTTGCCAAAAGCAGGATGGATACAGAACACAGAAAAAAAAGCAAATATCCCCTTTTTCTGGGCATTTGTTTTGGATCAAATTTCCCGTTTTTTTTTTTTCTTTTGCAATAATGGGTAGATTATTTACCCCATTGAAAGCGGGAAAAGAAAGGGTAAAGGGAAAGGGGGGTGAAACAGGACGTTTTAAAACAAAAAAAATGCTGACACCCCTCCACTCTTTTGGTGGGCCCCCTTCATTTTATCGCGTTTTAAAAGAAAAAGGTTCGTAATTTTCTTGGAAGCATCGGTGACCCGTGTAAAGTCTGGCCCCGTGGGGTGACCCCTGCTTTTGGGCGTCCCCTTTTTCGGCTGCGGAAAATTGGGGCCGGCTCCAGGAAATACTATTGTGTTTTTTGTTTCTATTGTAGGAAACCTTTGCCCCCCGCTGTTTCTTTCCCGCGGGGCTGACATGGGCGCAGGTGCATTTCCCAAATTTAGTTTTTTGGGGCAGTTTTGGCCCCCCTAAGTGCCCAGAGAATTTTAGAGTGAAACGATTTAAGACGGGCGGTTGTCAGTGCTTTTTCAAACTAAAAACAGCATTGTAAAGAAGAAAAAAACCATGGGTTCCCAAAGCTTTTTTGAGGGGTTTCAACCCTTCCCAAAAACACCCTTTCAGGAATTTTCTGGGGATTTGGGAAAAAAGCTGTTTTTTAAAAGGGGGTTTTTGCCGCAAATTGTTTCAGGTCGAAACAAAATTTTTTTCGGAAAAAATTCGGGGAAATTTGGGGAAAACGAATTTTTTTAGAAATTCCGCCCCTCTGTTATATTGCCTATATTGGAAATGTCTATAATGGAAAAGCAATGCCTTACTTTAGTCCCCTTTTCTTTTTTAAAATATAAAAAAATTTTAAAAAAATACGAAAAGCAGCATTTCCCATTTTACAAGAAAATATGAAATATAAATTAATAACCCTTAAATACATGAAAAAGGTGAAAAATTTGCAAAAAAGCCGAGTGTGAAAAATTTAATCCTTCAAGCCGAAGCCCGAAAAAAAATGGAAAATATGAAGTAAAGGGGGGGGGGGGGGCAGTGGGGGATGTTTAGGGGTAATGAGATGTGTTGCGCAGGGCACAATAGTTAATCGGGGGGAAAGGGGGTTAAGACATTTTCCCCCCAACCTGAAAAAATTTTGCCTAAAAAGGGCCCCCGATTTGGCCTACAACTGGTCCCGTCTTTTTTGATCCTGTGTCTTTACCTTGTCGTGCCTGCTGTTCCCCCTCGTTTTCACTTCTAGAATTTTGTGATTGCCTGTGCAGATCCTGCTATTTTGTTTCCTTTTCTGGTTTCCAGGCTGCTGTCCTGTGTCCTACTATAATGTTATTTTAATGGCCATTTTTCTGCCCATGGCCCTTGCTGTTATCCTTGTCCACTCTGGCGTCCTTGACTTCTTCCTTGGAGTTTCCCCCTTGTTGTATCCATTTAGGGTTGGCGAGCGGGGGCAGGGAGTAGCAAATATGGGTGCAGGGGCAGTTGCTACGGGGCCCTGCAGCTCTTCTGCTACGGGATTACAATGACACAGGGTAATGGGGGGCCCCATTTTCACTATTTCACTATTTGCACTTGGTGCATAACTTCAAGTTTCGCCTCTGGGCTGGGGGATATGCCCCTGGGGGTTCTTTACCTTAGATTTTTGCTCCCTCTTTCACATCAAATTGCACATTCAGTTCGCCATACAAAATTTTGCCTAATACTTGACCCTATCATGGTACATATATGTCTGAAAGAATTGATAAATTCTTTTTAAAAGACTGTAAAATTATGAGCGTAAAATACGGGTTTTGGGTTTACGGGGTGGGTTTTAAAAGATAAACTATAAGAAAAAGTTACATTGTTGGGGAGACTTGACCAAATTTTTTGGTGAAATTTTGCCCAAAATCATCAAAATATTCCCAAAAGATCTGTGTGAACTCAACCCAAAAGACCAAAAACCCCTCTTGTTTTTTTCTCTTTTATTACTTATGTTTTATAATTGCTTCAAAAAAAAATTGCGTAAAGTAGGAAAAAGGTTCTTCAAATTAATAAATATTTCAGGTGCTTTAAAAACATAGCCCCTTCAGGTCATTCCCATCATGTCAATTAGGAATCAAGAGATACCCACACAAAATAAAATTGTATATCTTTTTTTTGAGATAATTTATTACATTAAAAACATTTCATTAAAAGACAAAACACCAAAACTAAAAACAGTGTACAAGCAGGGCAAAAAAATAGAATTTTCACATGAGACATACAAGGCGCATGTCCTTAGGGGTGCATTTTTTTTGGGATTTTGTGCCAAAAAAACTGATGCCTATTTCTCTATTAAATGAACGTATACACAAAAACTAGGCGCACTTTAGGGCCAGATACGACACTTTTGAATGCGGCGAAATTAGGCGCATAAAATATGCTAGCAATATCTGCTATGCGCCTTTTTTTTTTGCTATGCACCTAAATTCGGCGCATCAAATATGATATGCAAGATATTCCACTTGTCAGATTTTTGACAGGTTCATTCATTAAAATCTTAAAACTGGTGTGGAGGCACCTCTTTTCTAACATGTCATCCACAATGTTTTAAAAACCACTAAGAAAAATAGTGCATCACCAGTCATTACAAATAAATACATCTAAATCCTTTAGGCATACTATTTCCTTGTAAAATTATATATGTAACAAATAAAAACACACAATAAATAATAATGATTTAAAATTATATAAGGTTTCTAAATAAATAGAATAATAATAAAAGAAAGATTATATATGCAGTTATAAAATTACAGAAAAATCACAATCTGCGTGCTCAGGCATACAGTATGTAAGGACCCACACAAGGCAGCAACCAAGTGTTGAAAGTAGTGAGTGTTGGTAAGTGTGTGCAAACAGATATGCTGCGATTACTGAAGAGAAAATCTAAACTGTAATACAGTAAAGTGCAAGTGCCAATATCAAAGTAGCAGGTCCTAATACTCACCCCCCCATACCTGAAGTGCATCTCCAAACGAAGATGAGAGTAAAATGTGTGTATGTGGAATGAGTCATATCTCCTCATGAAAGTATGAAGAGCTGTAAATGTTAGGTTCTGTGCACATAATTTAATGGCTTATGTTTAATGTAAATGCAAGGATGTATGAGTTAACCATTTGCCTCCCATAGATGCCATGCAACAGAATTCATCACCGATAGAGTCCCATTGTAAAAAAAACAACAACAACAAAAAAAAAAACATAGGTATGTGTTTAAGATAGTAAGGTCTACTATGTTGTTTCCAACCTTTTACACTATATTAAAATATGGCTAATTTTAAGGACCTGCCATCATTTTATCTCATTAAAGTCCCCTCAATCCATTAGTGATGACTTTAGGATTTAATCATATCAGTTAAGTCTTTAAGAAGAAATCCATAGATTTGAAGTGAAGCCTTTTTTTGCTTTAAGTGATTAAAACAAAAAAGTTGTTTTTGTCCAAATACACCAACCTTAGTGTTATCTTTAGTCAATACACATGGGAGATTCTCAACGGTATCTGAAAAGAAACTGCTTATCAATTGCTGCAGTATGTGAGCAGTTAAATGGCTGAGACTAGAGATGGGCGAATTTCTCAAAAATTAGATTCGCCGAATTCGCCAAATTTTCCGTCAAAATTTGTTTTGGTCCGAACTACTTCGGGACGAATCGCCTTAAAAAAACAGTTATTTCCAGGCTGCACTGAGCTGTTCGGGTGCTGTAGAATTTTGGGCCATGCTTAAATATGCCAATGGGTGCTTGGTTTGGTTTTCTATATCAATGTTGTGTTTTTAGTTATGACACGAATATTGACTGCCACCACTATTTGATTCGCTTCTCACTATAAACAATTTCCCTGGGCACTTAAGAGGGCAAAAACTGACAAAAAAACTGAATTCTGGGGAATGTTGCTGACAAAAGTCATGGCAGGCAGCTGGTAAAAAAACAGGAGGAGGGCTACAATCCTACCATTGCATTCAAAGAAAACAGTAGTAGGTTACCGGAGCCACCACAGTTGCTCAGCTACAGGTAGGGGACGGTCACATGCAGGAGTCACACTGCGAAAGGCCAATGCATTCGGAGGTCATCTACCAGCATGTGTTGGACACTCAATTGGTCATACTTCTTTCAGAGGACAGTGGGACAACCAAGCCATAGAGTTGGCCCTTTGTTGGCTTGGCCGGGAGCAGGTGAGGGCTTTCCACCTGTTCCTCAACCCTACCTCTGGTCCGTTCGCTTTCCCACAGCAGCGAACTACTATGTGCTGTTCTCTGCGCCACTAACAGTGAGGACCAACTATTTGAGGTCAGTGGGCAGCAAGAGGTGGGGGAGACATCCACTGCTTCAGATGAGGGGCTAATAGTTTTGAGGAGAGTTGCAAGGGGGGCGTTTGTTGCGACGAGGTCAGGCTTGGTTATACAGCGACACGTTGAGAGAGGACGGACGGTGACAGGCAATCATAATCGATGTAGCCAGATGCACATGGGAGCTGGGAGAAGCAGGCGATGGCTGGGACAAGTTATTCTGGTGGCCATAGTTAAAAAAGGCATAAAGTGCCACCCAAAATGGAAAAATCAGTCCACTACATGCTCTTGTACCAAAGCACCTTTAAATTATTCGGGCCCGTGGGCTTGGCACAATGCAGTGGCGGCCCTGCCCTACATTACATGAAATTCTTCACACTTGGCCATGGCCTGAGCTCACCTTTCCCCCAAGAAACAACCATATGATCGCTCCACTTATATCTGGACACCGAATATTCATGCAGCCTATACAGATATTGGCAGGGCAGGAGCTTTGGCTCCCTTCTCTCCATAGTTTTTACTGTTTGCTTGTCCTAAAATCACATGACCAGTTAATAGAGCAAAGCGACCAAGGGATCAGGGTATTGTTTAATGTATTCTGGACATCTTATACACCACTGGGGTCCTTAACTTGTAGGGGCCCCTCCGTAGCAACTAGTTTTGGGACCAATGGAAAAGATGGCCTGCTTGTGACCCCTTTTCCATGAGTATCAAAGTGACGCCCAACGCCGGGTAGCACTTCCCTCGACTACCATTGGTCCGGCGTCCTCGAAAATTCATTATCTTACATTAAGTTTTAGGAGATGGGGTGGAGAAGAAGGAGGCTTTGGACGACAGACAATCTGGGATCTTCGACCGAAGAGTTAATTGTCTGGCGCCGGGAGATGTAAAGTTGGGTGTCATCAGCATTACTGGTGGTTTTGAAAGCCATGTGATGCTATCAGCTGACCCAGGGACCAAACAGTGTACAAGGGTCATCATTATCATAGGGAGAAGAGAGAAGCAGCTTGTGTGTCAGGCGAGTGGAGCAGGCTGTTAAGTTCGGTATAGTGTGGGCCGAGTAGTCAGCAGGGTGGCAGCAGTGGGGTTGGGTAGCCATAACGGCCACGATTAGACCACCACTTTGCAGGAGTCCAGAAAGTAGCGGCACCAGGGTGATACCAGGTCAGCGGCGGTAAGTAACAGTCAGTCAGGCAGCGCTTTGTTGTAAACTCACCTTACTCGGCTGGGTAAAATGTGCCTGTTTTTTTTATAGTTCTTTTTACGTGACACACAGTGAAGGGTTGACATATAACTATATGTTGAATATGTTAGAATCTGTGGGCAGAAAGTAAAGCGTGACCAGGGACTAACGTCTGGCACCACGGCCCTGCATCAGAAATCATGCTCAAGTGTCACCATACGTGTTTCTGATGTGGTGGTCCCATCCTGTCCCAACCGCTGTAGCACCAGTGGCACACCTCCCTTTTCAGGGCTGTCACAGGCTTCTACCAAATATGCCCAAACGGACAATTCCTTGTCATATTACATCATCTTACGGTGCAGGATACTCCTGCCACTCATGGAGCAGCTAGTCGTTCACCGAGACGATTGCCAGAGACAGCAGTTACATGTCTAGACATCCAAGTGACAGAAAAGCTGACCGTTGAAATCCTGTCCAAGTTGGTGGATAGGTACTTGCAGTCCCTCAATTTTCAAGGTGGTGGACTCTGCACATTCAAACGAACTGCCAGGAAAATTGGCATTCACTTCAGCCAGTGTAACGCGACATGGGTAGTGGCTCTCTGGACCAAGCGGTGGTAGCAGCCACGCAGAGAGCGGGTAGGTTAAGTAGGTTCGGTTTTCACCAGAGCCCGCGCAAAGCAGGATGGACTTTCTGACAGTGGGATGTCCTACCAGGTCGCAACCCTGGCGTGACTAGCTTGAGGTGGCAGCCGAGGCGCTGCGAGTGCTACAGAATCGTAAGATGAAACTCGCATCAAAGGTCAGGCCAACGGTCAGGGCAGGTGGTGGAGATTCGAGGTCTGGTAATGTAGAAGACAAGGTCGGGTAAATAGGCAGACAGGAACTGATGACCCAGGGGGATATTGTATGAACAGGAATAAATATACTAACAGGGTGAGAAGTATTGAACAGGGGGAAATTGATGAAACAAGAATAAAGTATTATTAAACTGGGGGAAATTATTGTGAACAGGAGAAAGGTCCATTAACGTTTTTTGATGATCATCCAAGTGGTCAGGAGGATTCACCTGGGCATACAATAGTCACTTACGGGAGGACAATGCTCAATCAGGTTGTTAGTTTTACTCCCCATTGCAAGACATTCTAAAAAGGGCAGGAATAACTTTTGCATGCACATTCAGAGTTCTTACACAACCATCACACCCTCCGTAAAGATTCTGCGGCTCATCGCGGCCCAAAACATAGGCTGTTATGTGACTTTTCCAAACGGTGGAATTCCAGCATCCATATGTTGGAATGATCTCATGGACAGCAGATGAACGGGATATTAATGGTTGATTGATGATCAAAAGCGGACAGGAGTACACCTCCTGTGTAATTTTAAGTTGACTGTGGCAGCTCATGCGAACATCTGCCGGTTTGATCAGGCCCTTCATTGCGACATACGTTATTTGGCAGTCGCCAGGACTATGGGATGATACCGTCATTCCACTCGCTTTCTTCGTTGTCATGGAAAGCGGTTTGTGGAATCCTAATGGTCCACCGCTAACCTAGGCTGATGCCAATAGCACGCCAGGGAGCAAGGATCTAAGTAGGTACCGGGTTTTCACCAGGAGGGGGGCCCACCCCCCCGGCCCCTCCCGACAAAGCGGGCTGGATTGCTGCGGCGGGAGTCTACCTGGTCGCTAACTCTGGGCTGCTAATTGCTTGACGGTGGCAAGCGAGGCACAGCGAGGTTCCGAAATCGTAAGACGAACTCGTAGAGTCAAAGTTAGGCCAACAGGTCAAAGCAGGCGGTGGAGATTCGAGGTCGGTATCGTAGCAGATGGATAGGGTACACGGGCAGACAGGAGCTGATGAACAGGTGGAATTTGGACTGAACAGGAATAAAATATATTACAGGGGGAAATTTATTTACAGGGGAAATTGTTGTACAGGAAATAATATTAGTCAGCAGGGGGAAATTAATGAACAGGTAACAGGGGAGGGCCTCCCCTTTTTCCACCATTAACAGTGGAGGGCCTCCCCTTTTTCCACCCTTAACAGGGGAGGGACTCCCCTTTTTCCACCCTTAACAGGGGAGGGACATCCACTTTTTACACCATTAAAGGGGAAGCCTCCCCTTTTTCCCTTTAACAGGGGAGGGCCTCCCTTTTTCATATAAAGCCAGTTTTGAAGCATTTGCTTTTGGCTTCTTTTTTGTTCTTGTCCCATTCCTGTTTTGTATGAATTACATCAATAATGCCAGATTGCAAAATAACAACCTAAAACATTCCCTGTTGTTATGGTCTCTTCGTTCAAGTTCATATGCTGCATTTGAACTTACTGGTGTTACATGCAGTTACGGGATTCAAACCACCACATTTATACGATCCTGAGTGTTTGTTTGTCACTGGCCTGTCACTCCTCTACGCGTTTGGGATGCAGAGGCTTACCGCTCGCCAAAAAACCTCCCATGCACTCTCCCATCAAGTTTGCAAGAAGCGCAGGGGGTGTTGCACACCTCTTCGTTGACAGTAGCTGCTGGACTGTCCTCAATTGTTCGTCCTCACAGTATAGTGGCACTGAGCTCAGACCACCTAGTAGATCTCTGGGCTGAGGGAAACCGGATGGGACAGTGGCGGGTTGAGAAACTGGTGAGGGCGCTGACCGCTTCAGGGCACCTGCCAATCTAATGGTTGTGTCTTGACGTTCCCACCGACTCTTAGCTGGGGGTTGTCCAGAATGTCATGTGGGAGGATGTGGATGACTAGTCAACCAATCAAAAACCATTGGGTTGTGAACAAAACAACGAGCCCGCTAGATGACTCGGAGTTCTGGCCTCACCGATAGTTGATCCCCTGCTGCGGTAGTCCCCTTGCTGTGCTGTGACCTGTGCCTGCTCCATGGAATGTTTGTGCACTGGCCACTCGCAGGTGAGAGCCTGCCACCTCTCTTTCTGGACATACTCGTTTGTTTAACTAAAAATGTACAGGACTCTGTTTAATGAAGATATCTGTATATGATAAATTACACACCAGTTAATTTGACTCCAATGGAACCCCTATAGCTTGGATAACCCTTGGATATAACTGTGGCTCCACAAATGGCAGGGAAAAATTTAATTGTATGGGCGTTTTTAAATACACTGTGTATTTTACTGAATATTAAAGCACAATCAGGCTTAATTAACCTTCGGGTTATGTAATTATGCTACAGCAATATTTCTTCGTTGGCATTGAATAAACAATGTTTCTTTTTCTGAAGTTACAACTGCAGAAAAAATACTTAAGTTAACCCTTGGATGTAAAATGCGCAAACGAATTGTGATGCCAAAAATTACCAGCTTTGTTGTAAGCGTGTTAAAACGCGGCTGTGTATTTTATGGAGACATAGCAGAATACTTGTAATTAACCTTCGGATATGACATTTTGTACAGCCTTAATTTTCTTGTTGCCGTTGAAAACAACGTTTCTTTTAGTGACAACGACAGCAGAACAACGCTTAATTAACCACTGGATCTTAATTGCGCAAAAGACAGGATGCAAACAAAAATTAAGTGGTATTTGGATTGTAAAAACGCTTTCTTTAACTGAATGCAAACACGCAAACGGCTTAGATAAACCTTGGGTATTCAATGTGACTCATGAGAATGAGCAGATTAGTATTAAAAAGTATATGCAGCTGTATTGGACGCACACTGGACTTCAATTCCAATACCACACAAAATCAAAATTAGACGATGTAAGAGAAGCTGTCTCTGAGACAAAGCTGTGACACCCCCAATATAAAATAGTGTTATAAAAGTTAGTTCTTAGTTTTGAGATATCAGCAGACAGCTTCCCTACACAGCACTAGTGAGAACCAGTGTGAACTGCCAGCGTCGCGCCCGGACTTATATAGTGCGGTGACGTACAAAAACCCGCCGGATCTCTGATTTGGCTTCCATCTGATGCAACATGTCATTTAGGCTACGCCTTTCTTCCTCCCAGACTTCTTTGCCCATGTAACGCCATGTGCTCGCAGCCATTTTATCATTTAAAAACACGCTTCGTTCCCGCGAATCACCCCAAACTTCGACTTCGTTCAGAATTCGAAGTTAGGTTTCCTGAAATTCTAAACGAATTCCACTTCGTTAGAATCGATTTGCCCATCTCTAGCTGAGATCCTTTGGCTGCTATGGCAGTCGGAAGGTCTCATGAATGCTTCCAGGCCTGCCATGGATGTATTTCTATTACACCCTGTCATTGGCAGGGAGTAATAGCGTTCAATGAAATTGCTATATGCTGCAATACAAATGTACCGCAGTATATTGTACAAGTGACCAAGAAATTGCATGAGAGAGAACCCCAAAGATTAACAAGTCTGTAAAAGTAGAATTTCATCTTATTTATCCTTCATGGTAGACAACAAAAAAAAAATACCCAATGTAAGAATTATGTTTGAAATAAAAAGTGATCAAAAAGTCACATGCACTGTAAATTGGTACAAATAAATACAAAACCATGCCCCCAACAAATGTGCCTCCACACGGCTTCAGTGGCACAAAAATAAAAAAAGTTATTCATCCCAGAAATAAAGATAGCATGTTCAAAGTTATGCTTGATGAGCTCTGTGAAAAGAACAACCCTCTCCCCCCCCCCCCAAGAATTGTGCTACTGCACATTTGTATGTTGCCTTTAAAATATACAGCTCGTCCCAATAAAAAAAAAATAAATAAAAAAAAAAAAAAAAAATCTATAATACAGCCATGCTGGTGGAAAATAAAAAATTTATGTCTCTTGGAAGTTGAGGATAAAAAGAAAACAAAAATGGTGTGGATTTTAAAGGGGTTAAAACTGTGCTGCAATGGAGTCCATGCAAATGCACAGCAATCACAGAAAAAAATGGGAAACAAATTAAATCTAAATCACAAAAGAAGATAGGCATACTTATTGATCCTCAGGCAGGTTAAAAACTAATTTCTAATAGGATATAGAGAGGTCACAGATGCAAATACTAAAAAAAAAAAACACACTCTTACACCATCTATGCATGTGCAGATACAAAAGCTTAAATAGTGTCCACTACTAAGGAACCTTTATCAAGCAAAAAGGCTCATCAGTAGCCAAAATGTTACACTCCACTTGTATGATGTATAAAAAATACAATATTGTGGCTGTGGAGAAACAGATGCCTTGGGTCCTTTTACGTTGCTTAAGAGACTGTGGGTGATATGTCCCATTAGGACTACACCTTTTTTTGGTGTATTTTGTGGCGAAAAACTGTTGACCTCTTACTCTCCATATAAATGAACTGTAGGCGCATTATATGCGGGGCACGACATATCTGAATGTTCCTAAAGTAGCTGCATCAAATATGCTAGCAATGATATGCTATGCGCCTAGATTAGGCGCATCAATTTTACTATGCAAGGTATACCACACTTTTTGATCCATTTTTATTTCAAACATAATTCTTGCATTGGGTATTATTTTTTGTTGTTGTCTACCATGAAGGATAAATAAGATGAAATTGTATCAATGATATTGTTTAGACTTTTACAGACTTGTTAATCTTTGGGGTTCTCTCTCATGCAATTGCTTAGTCACTTCTACTATATACTGCAGAACATTTGTATTGCAGCATAAAGCATTTTCATTGAACTCCTATTAATCCCTGCCTATGACAAGATGTAATAGGAATACATCCATGGCAGGCCTGGAAGCATTCATGAGACCTCCGGCTGCCATGGCACCCAACTGATCTCAGCCATTTAACTGTCCACATACTGCACCAATTGATAAGCAGTTTATTTTCAGATTATTGACAAGTTCATTCATTCAGGCGCACTATACACTCATTTAGTGTGTCTTAAAACTGGTGTGGCGACACCTACTTTCTGACATGTTGCCCAATGTCTGCTTTAGACAAAGTTAATTTGAGCCAAGTATTAATTTTAATCCTGGTCTAACAGTTTAATGGTTGCGATCAATAAATTGATCTGAAGCTTTATTCACCTAGATTCCTACATATTCAAAAATTATCTTTATGAACTTTTCAGGTTCCCAAATTGAAGGCTAGGTGAAGTCATCCAGAGGCATTCAAATTGATTTGACCTAGTTAATCCTTTTTCAATAATTTCAGTCATATAAGAAACTGAATCTTTTGAGTTTTGAAGGTACATCAAAACATTGTCTGCATAACATGATCTTTTATCTTGGCCTCCCATAGATCGAAAGCCTTTTAATTTAGTATTCTTCTAAATAATTATTGCTAATGACTCAATGAAAATTCTGAATAACAAAAGAAAAAGACAAAGGACAAGACCTTGTCAGGTGCCCCTAGTGAAAGGTAAATAACAACTTAGCTCTTCATTTACACAAATCCTAGCACAAGGATTATGGTACAAGAGCTTAACCGACTAAATATAAATTTTGCCAATACCACAGCTGTCCATCATTTCCAGTGAAAATTCCACATGACACTATCAAATGTCTTAGCAGCAGAGGCTTCTTCTCCTATCTGCAGATTGGTAAATAGTCTATGGGGATTAAAACTTATGGATCTATTTGGTATGAAATTATTTTAATTTTCATTACCAAAAGATAAAATTATCTCAGTAAACCTGAGAGCTAATGTTTGAGCACTGTCTGTGTTGAAGAGATATGGAATGGTAACATGAGATGGTAGCATAGTTGTATAATGGCTCTTAAACTTGACAGATTGAGATAAAAAATAAAGGGACATATGTAATTAATTTGTGCCGACATGCCAGTTTTAAATAGATATAGAAAATATAATACACAATGAATGAAAAATGTTACATCAAAAAATTTTTGGGAAAGAGTGTTATCCCCGACTTTGTATGGCAGTTTCGTACAAAACTTTGGGGAGTTTTTGGTGCATTCAAAAGTGTTGTGTCTAGTGTTGTGTCTAGTGCAGAGTGCGTCAAATATGACTGTTTATGCACAATGCTAAGACAAGATACAACAAAATGTCACCCATGATATTTAAATGTAATTTTATTTTCCCTTTGTATAAAATATGTCAGGCAGTAAAATTTATTGATGTATAGTGTATAAAGAATCTGTAGTAAAGAACATTTTCTTGTTATACAAGGTTACATTAACCCCTTTCTTGTATTGATAAGGTATTATGTAATCCTAGTTTTTTTTATATTTTAGGAAGGTTATTTATGATCAATTCCATGTGTTGGTTGATGCTAAAAGCACAACCCAATATACCTTATTCAGATTGAACCTTATTGGCTTCTTGAGATACGTAGTAATGATAAAATTGACAAAGGATTTTTTCATTTTCCACTATTAAAGTTACCTCATCTGCCTACAGGTGGTAGGGGACTGAGGAACACCTTCTTAACCCCTTAACAACATTTGACATACAGGTACAGTGGTACTTTGATATACTTTATTAATCTGTTCCAGGTCTTTGGACTTATATCAAACAAATTTTTCCCATAGGAAATAAAAGGAAAATAATCAATCTGTTCTTATAATAATAACAATAAGATTATTGTGTATCATCCAAAATACTACTCCCGTTCTCCAAAGGCAGACTGGATAAAGCTGTAATATTGGGGAGCATGAGCTGTAGCCGGCCCGAAGGGGACTGTGTTTTAGCAGAGCTAGATCAATGTAATTCTGCAGAGGGTTGAAGATGGCAGGTCTGCCAAAAGATGGGAGATGTATACCAGAGTTCCAAGCCACCTAATAAACGCTGTTGCATACTCGGAATGAGCAGGCTACCGTGAAGACTATTCCCCAAGTAAGCCAGAGCAGAAGATAAGAGGATCGGGTATAAAGATGCAGGGAAGACAGTGGCTATAGAGGTACAGATCTTATCAGAGGATTGATAGAGCTTGATAATAGAAGCCGCATGGAGTATCTGTGTGCGGCCAAAGCAACACTCACCTCCACAAGCAACAGGCTGCTAAATTCTTCATCCTTGCTTAGATTACTGGCTGAAAGTTGTGCCGAGCTCCTTTGTTACTTAAACGCTGCCATACAGGTCCATGCCACCTTGAGTCATATTACAAACTAATGTTGTAAACCAAACAACATTTTTCAAGTCCATAAACAGGACTTATACCAAGTTGGACTTATACTAACGTGTTTGCCAGAAGGCTTAAATGGAAGAAATTTTTCAAATTAAGAGATAATAGAGAATGTATGACATTGGGCATTGAAAGTGAGGATTTGGTGGGAGTCCAGTCACTGGTGGGCCTACTAGAAGACAATGAAAGAGATAGATCTATGGGTCCATTTACCTCTTGCCCCCCAAAAAGTACCAGAAGGGCACCTTTTAGGGACGATAATATTGATCTTTTTGTCCAAAGATGGTATGTGAGGGTAAAAGAAAGACCCGTTTGGGGGAAGTTGAAAAAATATAATTAAAATTTTCCGAGAGTTTAAAATATGAGGCCCTTAAGAACCCTAGAGAAAAATCACAACTTTGTGTTTTTCCCTTTCTGAAAAAGGGTTTGGAAACATTGTCATTTTAAATTTATTAAAATTATAAAAACATGTTTTAAAAGAAACCTTAATGATACACAAGGATATGGATTACCGGGATTGACCCCACGAAAAAATTTTTTTGGGTAAACTCAAAAACATATTGGATGGGGCACTAACCTTTTTGAAACTTTTTGATATTAATGAATAAAAATTTAAAGTTCCCCTAAATCCCCAAAATTTTTTATCCACCTTCAAATGGCCCCCCAAAGGGTGCCCCCAAAGGGCAAATCCCTTTAAAATTCAACCTAAAATCTCCGGCGGGGAAATTTTAAAAACCCAAAAGGGCGGGTTTAAAATATTTAAAACAGATTTTGAGATTTTTTGTAATCTCCTCCCCCCCCTATACCCAAAGACCCCAGGGACCTGTTGTTGAAACTTAAAGGATTTGGTGGTACATGGTGATTTTTTTGGCTCCCGCTCTATTTACATTGAGGTCTTTTACAGCTCCATCCCCCATGACAAGGGAATGGAAGCTGTTAAAATATTATCTGCAAAGAGAATATTCAACCTTGGCCCCCCCCAATTAAACTAGTCCTTTTAAAGGGGCTCCACTTTATTTTAAAAAACACAAATTTTTTTGATTTGACAGGGAAATAATTCCCCACTCAGGGGACGGGAATTTTGGGGGTCCCTTGCCCCTACATATTCAAAAAATTTTCTCCTGGGGTGGTGGGGGGATAACTGCTTTTTTTCTGAAAATATCAAGACTAGTGTTGAGGGTTTTTATCGACAAAGTTGGAAAAAAAGGGAAGGTTTTTAAAGGGGGAACGAAATTTCCAGATCATGCGAAATTAAGGGTTTTTAAAATCTGGCATCAAACTATTAAGATTGCGCCTTTTTCGGCGCTTTCCCGTAATTTTGGCGGGGCCCGCAAATCAATTTTCAAATAAGCAGGGTGAGAGGGTGTTCGAACCCTCATGACGGGATTTGTATGGTTGCGATTTTCTGGAAAAATCACAAAGGGCCTCCCGTTTTTAAAATAGAACAGCGTTTCCCCGTTTTCAGCCTCAGTGTCTCTCAGCTCTCATAGGATAAGGACCCCGCGGTTTTGCCCCGTGGGCCCAAAAAGCCCCAGCGAAAATTTGTCTATTTCTGCACAGAGAAACCTCTACTATTAGCTTTGGGTCCTTCCAAATTTTGTTACATTAGGGGTTTTTAACATTTTATGTAGTTAGATTAGAAAATTTTTAAAACAGAATCTACCCCGTAAAATTTACGGCGGTGGGGGCGGGGGGGGGGGGGCCCCCCGGGGCCCAACACAGACAAGCTCATCCTTTTTAAAAAACACTTTATAAAGTTCCGGCCAAAACTTAGTTTTAGACATTGATGGAAATAAACTTTATTAAATTAAAAAGTTTTTCATTGAAATATTTCCTGGGTATTGGGGAGCCTTTAACTTATATTGGGTAAACAAACATTTCTAGTAACGCAGGTTCCCCTTTGTTAGCCCGCTAAACTCCAAATTTTATTATCATTTTACATTTCAGATAAAGGTTTTCAATTTTACCCAAATTTCACCTGTGACGTTTATATATCCACCTTGCACTTTTAAATTTTCAAACCCGCCCAAACTTGTAGTCAGCACAGGTTGTTTGTTGCCAAAAAAAACCGTGTATCATAACGAAAACAATTTACAGTTACGTTTTTTTTGACTTTTGCGCACCCAGCCTGTTCCCTTTTACGCAGCATCAAATTTAAAACTTAAAAAAAGCAAATTTTTATATTCCCCCACAGGGAAATTTAAAGGTGCAAAAAATACCCTTTTTTTAAATCAAAACAAACATTACGTTGGTTTTTTTTTTTACTTTTTTCGCACTCAGCACTGTTTTATTGACCCCAGCATTTTAAAGTAAATCTTAAAAAAACAATTTTATATTCCACCACAGGGGAATTTTAAAGGGGCAAAAAAAAACCCTTTAAATTTTATCCCAAAAAATAACAGTTTCGTGTTTTTTACTTTTGCGCACCCAGCACTGTTTTAAGATTTACCAGCATCTACTTTAAAAACTTAAAATAGCCAAATTTTATTTCACCACAGGGAATTGAAAGGGGGCAAAAAATACCGTTTATTATATCAAAAATATAACAGTTTACGTGTTTTATGACTTTTGCGCATCAGCACTGTTCATTGAGCGCAGCTTACGGTAAATCTTAAAACAGCAATGCTATATTTCACCACAGGTTGAATTGAAAGGTGCAAAAAAAATACCGTTTATTTATACCAAAGATAAAATAAATACGGTTTTTGGACTTTTGCCCAGTCCAGATTTGCTGATAGAACCTTGCAGTTAAATTTGGAATCCAGCAATTTTGTTTTGTTTAGAGGGATTAGAGAATAGCTGTGATTTGCAGTCTTTTAATTAGAGACTTTCCAAAACTTTCCATACCTTCTCAATTTTTATATTTCGCTGAACATGGAGCGAAATGCAGGTGGTAAGAGGGCCAAGAGGGGGGGAGCACATGGAGGTAGTGGTACGAGGGAAGGGGCTCCTTCAGTGCGGTGACAACACGCATGCCAGCGGATCGTCAGTTGCAGGACCATCAGGCCTGTCATCAGCTGG
This sequence comes from Phyllomedusa bahiana, assembly GCA_025379985.1. Taxonomy (NCBI): domain Eukaryota; kingdom Metazoa; phylum Chordata; class Amphibia; order Anura; family Hylidae; genus Phyllomedusa; species Phyllomedusa bahiana. The sequence continues at coordinate 75,695 of JAODAL010010774.1, read as the reverse complement.
GTCAGGGCCTGTGGAATCTAAGCTAACGCAACATCGTCGCCCATTTCTGTCCTCAAGTGGTTATATGAAACCTGCACTTTAGCAGTCTTACATCTCGTCATCGCAGTCACGGCCACCCCCCAAATGTCGTCATCAGCATCATCAGCATCCGTCCAACATGAAGCAGCCCAAAATGTCAACTCGTGTACCCACCACTGTGGATAATCCATTGTCTGAAGAACCTCTTGATGACTAAAATTGGGGTTGGGGTCAGAAAAGGCATGTTAAAAGATCAAGAGGATGATTTTAGTATGCTCTGACGCCAGTTACTGATGCCATCAGAGCAGGTAACGGAAGCCGGTCAATCGGCAAACATACCGGGGCGGTCGGCAACGCCTTGCAGTGCCCTTGCTTGTAGCCCGCAACTTCTGGATGCAGAAAGTCAGGGTCGACCAGTCACCTGTGTTGATGATGGATGATGATGATGACGACGACGACATTCGGATCCATCCTGGTCTTTTCCGAAGAATTTGCTTGCGAGGCGCTTCATCAGTGGACGAGGAGGAAGACGATGGGGGTAGTGTCAATACGGGTCCCGCCACAAAAAGGGAGAGGGCGATCGCAGAAGTCCGCATGATATGAATCCGCCAGCACGGTCAGCGCAAACCCCGGCTCCTCGCTATCGCGTCAAAAAAGGTCAGGACCTCTCACGCTGGGGGCCTTCTTTGAACAAGCCTCTGATTCACCAGCTTATGTCATAGCCGCCTTTGCCGTAAGCTAAGTAGAGGCAAGACCTTAAGTGGTTAACCACCACAACTATGTCTAGTCCACATGCAGCGAATGCATGAGTTGGGGAAATGGAGGAAACACTTGGCCAAAAAAGGCATACCGACGCCGAGCCTCGAACCACTGTCACACCCTCTGTCCCGCCTCCTCCTCCTCCGCCACCACCAGCGTTCCTCAGCTGCCCTGTCTCTCAGAGTATGATCAGGGATCCAGCCTCCGCTTCTGCTCCACGTCGCCCGCGTACCACAGCACCACCCAGGACCCTTCATACTCCTTCTCCTTCCGCCAGTTTGACGGACCTGCACGCCGTTACAGCGGCCAGTTAAGCAGCAGTCTTCTGTCTTCCAGGTTGGGAGCAGAAAGAAAACACTTTACCCAAACACATCAAAGCCAAAGCCTGAACGTCGGCATGGCCAGGCTTTTGGCCTTGGACCTGGTGCCTTTCCGTGTGGTGGACACAGTTGGGTTCCGCCACGTCATGGCCCTCGCTTGCCCCAATACAGATGCCGAGAGATTTTCTTTGACAGAAAAGCCGTCCATGCCTGGCCATCCACGTGTCATACTAAAATTTCAAAGCGCGTTGTCTGCATCTGTGTCCGGGGAAAAGTCCATCCACACGACATCTTGGAACTTGTCAAGCCAGGCCAAGGCCGCTATTTCTCTGTGACAGCTCATGGTGTGTGGGTGGATGTCTCTGGGGGTGACGGTGGCTCTCAGGCTCGGCGCACGCTCTTCAAAACCGCAGGGATGGTGCAGGGCTCTTTCCCCCAAGGTCCTCTGGTGGCATCACGTGCCCAGAGACACCAGGCCGTGTTGAAATTAATCTGCCTTGGAGACCGTCCACACACAGGTCAGGAGCTGTGGACGGCTCTAAGCAACGAGCGCTGGCTGGGTGACAAGAACCTTGTGCCAGGCAAGGTGGTGTGCGATAACGGGCGAAATCTGCTGGCCGCCCTTAAGATCGGTAGGCTGGAGCACATCCCTTGCCTGGCACATGTCATGAACCTTGTCGTCCAGAAATTTCTAAAGAGCTACCCGGGTCTGGACTGCCTGCTGAAGAAGGCTCGAGGTCTGAGTTCGCACTTCCGCCGTTCGCACCCTGCTTCGTCCCGCCTGGCTGCGTTGCAGCGTCAGCTCGGCCTCCCCGTCAACCGTCTCATTGTTGACGTGGCAACACGCTGGAATTCCACCCTCCACATGCTCCAGCGATTGTGGCAGCAGCGCAATGCCATTACGCAGTACGAAGTGACACATGGCCTGACAAGCAGCGGTACGGACCTCGGGGTGTTGAACCACCGAGAGTGGAGGCAGGTGAAAGAGCTCTGCACCATCCTTGCCAGTTTTGAAGAAGCCACCAAAATGGTCAGTGCGGACAATGCCCTTGTCAGCATGAGCATTGTGGTGATCTTAGTTCTGGAACGATCGTTGGACACTCTGAAACAACAGGTCCCGCCAGCGACGGAGGAGGAGACGGACACAGATGCGGACACGGAGCCTTTCTCTCCGTCAAATCCACAAGGCCCGACAGTTTCACAATTTCATCGGTCTTCATTAGGCAGTGGTTCGGGGTCCAGAGCTAGTGCAAGGTGGCGCATCAGCTCTCAGGGTGCATCATCTCAGGCAAGTCAGGGCTGTGTTGAAGCTGTGCCGGAGGCAGCGGAGGAGGAGGAGGAGGAGGTATTCCTAGACACCGATGTTACCGACGTCCCTGCCTTGGAAAGAGGTTGGCGCGAATTTGAGGCGGAGGAGGAAGATGAGGAAGATCAGTTTGCTAGTGCCCCTCGACCCAGAGGCTTGGGAAATCAAGGCTCCATCTCTCACATGAGTGCTTGGATGCTCCATTTCCTCCAACATGATCCTCGCATTAAGGCCATCAAAATGAACAACAGTTACTGGGTGGCCACCCTCCTGGATCCCCGGTACAAAACAAAAATCAGCACTTTCCTTCCACCCACCCAAATAGAGAGTAAAATGCAGGAAATGGAGACCTTGCTGATTGATCAACTGGAGACATCTGTTGCGTCTGCTTCACGTTCCCCAAATGTCACGGTGGAACAACATCAGCGACGTGACAGCAGTAGAGTGCCAAGTAGGCGTAGCGGCAGCAGCAGGCAAGGTGGCAGAAGCCTAATGGCTGGCAATCTTTGTTTACCACCTCACCAACGCATGCAATGCAGGGCACACATCCAACACACAGAGATCAGCTTAAGATCATGGTGCACGACTATCTGCGTCTCAACACATGTTTTTGCATGTGTTCCGGACCCAATAGACTTCTGGGTATCCAAAATGGACGAATGGCCCGAGCTGGCTCGTCACGCCATAGAGGTGTTGTCCTGCCCAGCAGCCAGCGTCATATCTGAGCGGACCTTCAGCACAGCTGGAGGAGTCATTACAGAAAAAACGCATCCGGCTTTCCACAGATAATGTGGATCGTTTGACTTTCATCAAGATGAATCAGGCATGGATCTCTGATGATGTTGTGGCCCCAATTGCCGAGGTCACCGATTAGTTGCCAGTCTACTTCACATTCCTTTTCAAACAGAAATGGTCCTCTTGAAAACTTTTTTTTAAAATGATCATTTCTTACTGCAATTTTTATTCTCTTTTTCCAACAGTTCATTTTGCTGGTTTTGCTGTGAGGAGACTGTAAAAGACAGCAAGGTTTCATGACAACACCGTATTCCATTTACTCACTTTATCTTAAGAAGTTTTCGCATTGTCAATGGTTTTGAGGTCATGTTGCTGTGAGATACAGCAATAATCATGGTCCTTTGGAACAGAAATGGTGGTTCTAATGGCATTTTCCTCACAATTTTTAATAGTGGCTGAGAAGTCCATATTTATAATTTTTTGGGGTCATGTAGTGTGAGATACAGCAATAATCATGGTCCTTTGTAAAGAAATGTGGCTTCTAAGTGACATTTCTCCCTCACATTTTAACAGTGGCTGAGAAGTCATTTTATAATTTTTTGGGTCATGCTGCTTTGAAATGCAGCAATACTACAGGTCCTATTATAAAAGAATGTATGTTTCTAACGACTTGTCTTCACAATTGACCAAGTGCTCAAGGGTCATATTTGAATTTTTGGGGGCATTTTGCTGTGACATGCACGCTATACTACAGGTCCTATTCTAAAAATGTTGTTTCTAACAGAAATTTGTTCTTCACAATCTGACCATAAGTGGCTCAAGGGTCCATGCTTTGAATTTTGGGGCATTTTGCTGTGACATGCAGCGTATACTACAGGTTCCGATTCTAAAAAATGTTGTTTTAACAGACATTTGTTCTTCACAATTGTCAAGAGTGGCGCAAGGGTGATGGTGCTGGAGAAAAAAGGAATAGGTAGGACACTGTTAATGGAAACATATTGCAAATATGACTTGTTTTTGCAAGATCTTTAACATAGGATCAATACCCTGTATTGAGACCAACCCATTTAATACATGAAAAAAAGAGAAACAAAGACATGGTGGGATTCATACTATTTTAAAATGTGTTTTCTAGAATTAAATGTACTAAAAATACTTGCATGTAAAAATAGCTGTTAAAAAAAAATTCCTCTGAATTGTACAAGGGAGGTACAGGAAAAACTTGACCAGATGTAGGTTATCAGAGGACATGGAGTTTGGAGCACGGTCAGAGAACAAAGTACAGAGACCATTTCCTCCAGCAGTTTTGAGTAAAAATGAGATAAAGAATGCAAGGATAAAGGGCACCTGGGTGTATCGGAGGTTAAACCACAGTATTTCCAAGTGAAGCTCAATTGGTTCCAAACTCATACGGACGGAGCAATGCGCTCTACCAAGGTAGTGACTGTGTATAGAGGAAGGCTGGAGTTCTCAACTTCTGCTCGCACTCTGCTTCAGCACGACAGTTTTCGTTGCTGCGTCATCAGGGCATTTAACCTGCGGTTAATAGATGACGGACGCCAGCCTGGGCTTTCACGCACCCACTGTAACTCCGGCCTGGGTCATGCTGTGGCCCAGGACAGGTATAGGTCAATGTCCAGTGAAACTAAAATGGTGGTTGAAAGACTCCTTTTTCCGGCACTTTTTAAATGTGGGGGGTCTTGCAGAGTTTGGGGATCATGCTGGTGGACCAGACAGGTATAGTCAATGTCCAGTGAAACTAAAAATGGTGGTTGAAAGACTCCTTTTTCCGGCACTTTTTAATGTGGGGGTCATGCAGGTTTGGGCTCATGATGTGGCCTAGGAAAGGTATAGTCAATGTCCAGTGAAACTAAAATGGGTGGTGAAAGACTCCTTTTTCGGCACTTTTTAAATGTGGGGGTCATGCATGTTTGGGGCTATGCTGTGCCCAGGACAGGTATAGTCAATGTCCAGTGAAACTAAATAGGTGGTTGAAAGATCCTTTTTCCGGCACTTTTTAATGTGGGGGGTCATGCAGGTTTGGGCTCATGCTGTGGCCCAGGACAGGTATAGTCAATGTCCAGTGAAACTAAAATGAGTGGTTGAACGACTCCTTTTTCCGGCATTTTTTAATGTGGGGGTAATGCAGTTTTTGGGGCTATGCTGTGGCCCAGGACAGGTCGTTTATTTAAGGTCAATGTCCAGTGAAACTAAAATGGTGGTTGAAGACTCTTTTCCGGCACTTTTAAATGTGGGGGTCATGAGGTTTGGGGCTCATGCTGTGGCCACAGGACAGGTATAGTCAAATGTCCAGTGATACTAAAAATGGTGTTTTAGTTGAAAGACTCCTTTTCCCGGCACTTTTTAAATGTGGGGGTCATGCAGGTTGGGCTCATTGCTGCGTTCAAGGACAGGTATATTCATTTGGCCAGTTCAAGTAACATATGGTTCAAATCATTCTGCCCTTCGGGCAACTTTTTAATTTGTGGGTGATGCAGGTTAAGGTCAGGTGTGGTACTAGACCGGATAGTAAATGGTCTGTTGACATTTTTTCTGTGACTTTTATAACCTAAGTGTGTTGCCCTAAGATGTAGAATGTATCCATTTGAATGTTGTGGATGTTATTTCAGCTTATCAGCCCTTGTTGGGGTGTAATAATGAGGTGTTGTTGCTCTCCCATTTGACTTTAATGGTCATCGCGCATAATCGATGCTCACTATCGAAAACTTATCGATAGCGGCCGACTATCGCTATCGATCGATCTCGATAGAATCGACAATCGCTCAAACCAATAGTCTTCAGAAAATGGATTATCCACAGTGGTGGGTACACGAGCTGACTTTTGGGCTGCCTTCGCTTCATGTTGGGCGGATGCTGATGACGACATTTGTGGCCGTGAGGACGAGGAGGTAAAACTGCTGGATGCAGGTTTCATTAACCACTGAAGAACAGATTAGCGACGCTGTTCGTTACTGAGATTCACTGGGCCCTGCCCCCATGATGACAGGCCTGACGGCCCTGCAACGACAATCCGCTGGCTTGCGTGTTGTCGCCAGCACGTGAAGGATGCACCTTCTCTCATTACCTCACCCCCATGTCCTACCCCCCTCTTGCTCACTTACCACCTGCATTTCGCTAAATTGTTCAGAAAGATAAAATTTGAGAGGGTATGGAAGAGTTTTGGAACATCTCTTATTAAAAGACGGCAAATCACAGCTATTCTCAAATCCCTCAAATCAAAACAAAATTTCTGGACTCAAATTTAACTGCAAGGTGGCTCTATCAACAAATCTGGACGGGGCAAAAGTGCAAAAAAAACCGTATCTGAAATGTATACGGAAAATAAAAGGTATTTTTGGCCCCTATCAATTCACCTGTCGTGATACACAATTGCGGGATTCAATTTTAACTGCAAGGTACCTTTATCAAAAAATCTGGACTGGGAAAAAGTGCAAAAAACACGTATCTGAAATGTATACGGATAATAAAAGGTATTTTTGGCAGCTATCAACCTGAGGTGACTACACAATTGCTGCACTCAAATTTAACTGCAAGGTTCCGCTATCAACAAAGCTGGACTGGGCAAAAGTGCAAAAAACACGTATCTGAAATGTATACGAATAATAAAAGGTATTTTTGGCACCTATCAATTCACCTGTGGTGACTACACAATTGCTGGATTCAAATTTAACTGAAAGGTACCTCTATCAACAAAGATGAACTGGTCAAAATTGAAAAAGAACACCTATCTGAAATGTATACGGATAATAAAAGTGGAGTTTTGCACCTAACAAATAGACTTGCAGTTATTAGAAAAGATCTGTATCCTAATATAAGTTCAGGTTTGCCCAATACCCAAAGGGTAATATTTCAACAGTAAAACTGTTAATAATAAAGCTATTGCAATGCAATATCTGCAATACAATATCCAGTATTCTTTAAAGAGCTTGTCGGTGTTCGCCCGCGGGGCCCCTCCCACTTCCCCCGTGACTTTACAGCAGTAGAGTCTCCTTTAAATTTCTCTGCCTAACTACCTAAAATCTGCAAATCTCTGATCTAACTGAGTTCTAAGGATCACAGCTGAAAGTAGAGCTGTCTCTATGAACAAATAGAATAATTTTGCTGAGCTGTTTGCACAGAGGCAGAGCGCACGTCCTACTGCTTGAGATAAATGACACACCTGATTTATGAACAGGAAGGGTGTTCTATATAAAAACGAGGTCATGTGATTTTTCCAGCCAATCGCAACCATACACATCCCAGTCATGACGTCGCACACACATCTCACCCTGCTCTATTCTGTAAGCTGATTTGCTGGCCGCCAAAATGACAGGGAAACGCCGAAAATGGCGCGATATTAATAGATTTTTGCACGATTTAACCTAAATTATCGCGTGATCTAAAAAATCCGATCAACGTAAATACCGTGCCGATTTCAACTTGTCATAATTTAATTCGTCAACACTTTTCATGACATGTGCCAGGCAAGGGATTTTTTCCCACCCTAAAAATTTCTTAAGGGCGGAAAAAGCAGTTTTTGACCGTTATGCACACCCCCTTGGCGGGCACAAGGTTCTTGTCCCCCCAGCCACCGTTGGGTCCCCCGATGCGAAGACCGTCAACAGTCCTGCCCCTTGTGTTTGACGGTCTTCAAAAAACATTTAATTTCAACACCCCGGGTTTTTTATGGGACATATGCCCCAGAGGACTTTGGGGGAAAAAAAACCCTGCACCATCCCCCCGGTTTTTTTGAAGGCTGGCCGGCCTTGGGAGCCACCGTCACCCCAGAGACATCCCCCAGCTCACCCAGTGAGCTGTCACGGGAATATGGGGCCCTTCCCGGGGGTTTTCCCTAGCCCATGGGGTGGGTGGTTAGATGGACTTTGCCGGACACGGGATGCAAAAAAACCGCGCTTAAAAATTTTGGGATGACACGTGGCTGGCCGGGGCCCAGGGAGGATTTTGGCAAAAAAATTTCCTGCCGGCACCCGGGGTATTGGGGGGGGGGAAATTTGGAGATGAAATGGGCAAAAACCCATCTGTGTCCACCAGAGGGAAAGGAAACATTTAAAAGGGGCCAAAAGCCTGGCAAGGGCCGACATTCAGGCTTTGGGGTTTGGGATGGTTTGGGTTAAAGTTTTTCTTCTGCCCCCAAAAAACCCCTTGGTAGACAAAGGTGGCTGCTAGACGGCCCCATTTAAACGGCTGCAGGTCATCAACTGGGGGAAGGAGAAGGGGTAGGATGGGTTTTTGTGGTGCGGTGGTACCCCGGGCAAAGGGGTGGAGGCGAAAGCGGAGGCTGATCCCTGATCATGACTCTGAAAAGACATGGCATGAGGAATGCTTGGTGGTGGGGGGGGGCCCCGGAAAGCCCAGAGGGTTGAAAAGTGGTTGGTTTTCCCGCATCATTTGGGGCCCTTTTTTTTTCCCAAAAGTGTTCCCTCCTTTTCCCCTCAGGGAATTCACTGCTTTGTAACTAGACATGTTGGTGGTGGTTAAACATTTAAGATTTTCCCTCTTCTGGGGGGGGGGGGGGGGGGGGGGTTTAAACGGCAAAGGCGGCATTTTGACATCGCGGGGTAAAATAAAGGGGGCTTGCTCGAAAAAGGCCCAGGCTTGAGAGGTCCGGACCTTTTGACGGCGATAAGCAAGGTGCGTTGTGGGGCCCGCTGATCGTGGCTGGGGGGGTTTAATCTCGGGTGTACTTGTAAACCCCGCCCTCTCCCTTTTTGAGGCGGGACCCCGTATTTGACACTACCCCATGGGTTTTCCTTCTCGTCCAGTGATGAAGCGCCCCCCGCCCAAGAAATTCTGCGGGAAAAAGCCCCACGTTGGATCCGCAATGTCGTCATCTTCATCTTTAAACAAAACACAGGTGAGTTCCCCCCGTCCTGACAATCTGCTTTCCAAGGGGCTGCGGGCTACAAGCAAAAAGGCCCACTAAAGCCTTTGGGTACCGCCCGGGATTTTTGTCGTTTGACTGTTTTCCCTTCTTTTGCTTTTGATGGCATCACCCGTTTGGGCCCGTCAAAGTAACAAAATCACCCTTTTGGCCTCTTATCTTGGAAATCCCTTCTGACCCCAACCCATTTTGTTTAAAAAAGGTCTTCAAAAACTTTATCCCAGTGGGGGGTACACGAGTTGACATTTGGGCTGCCTTCGCTTCATTTTGGGAAACGGATGTGACGATCCCTGTTGATGCCCATTTGGGGCCCCGTGACGGGGAGGACGAGGGGGGAAAGGGACCCCGAATTGCAGGTTGATTAACCACGGGAAGAACAGTTTGGGCAAAGCTGTTAAATTACTGAGATTCACGGGGCCCAATGACCCAGCGATGACAGGCCTGATGGTCCTGCAACCGCCCCCCTGGCTTGCGGGTTTTTCCCCGGGGGGGGAAAGGGAAACCCACCTTTTTTTGTCCCTCTATCCCTCCATTCCCACACCCCCTTTGCTCGCTTACCACCTGCATTTCCCCTCCATGTTCAGAAAAAATAAAAATTTAAGAAGGTATGGAAAAAGTTTTTGGAAAAGTCTCTTATTGAAAGACGGGGAAATCACAGTATTTTTAAATCCCCCTAATTTCCCGCAGCCAACTAGGATTAGAAACTGAATTTTTTCTAGCAACTACCGTGAAATGCGGTTTTGGGTTGAAGGGAAAGTAAGACAAAAAAACAGTTTTTTCCCTTTAGTCCCAGGGGTTTACAAATGCCCAGTAAGGGCTAGGAGTTTTATAGTTTTCAACAAAATATCTAGAAGTGCGCTATCTGCCCCCAAACTGAGATTCACCGACCCTTTAAAAATATTCAAAAACAAAGGAAAGAAAAATTTCACTTTTTGCAGCAATGGCAAAAAGAGAACAGTTTTCTATAAATTTTTTTTATCAGAAATTTTCGTACAACGGGGTATTTTAAAAAAAAAAAAGGGGCACCAAAGGGGAATTTCAAACTATTTAAAAATTATATGGGAAAAAAAACGGTTTTTTTGCACCAATGAAAAACAACCAAAATTTAATACAAAATTTCTGTATCTAAATTTTAAATACAAGGTGGCTATTTGAAAAAAACTGGGGGGAGCCAAAAAACAAAACAGCTTTTTAAAAGTTTATGGGGGAGAAAAGGTGTGGGTTTTTTACCAATGAAATACAACAGCATTACCCCAAAAAATTTTTATATTCAAATTTTAAATTCAAGGTGGGTCTTTGAACAAAAAAAATGGGGCCCCACCAAAGTGGAAAAACAGCTATTTAAATGTTTTAAAAGGTTTAAAAAAAGGTGGGTTTTGCACCCATGAAATACCCTGGGAATTATAGCAAAAATTTTTGTATCCTAAAAAAGTACAAAGGTTTGGTCTTTGAACAAAAAAAGGGGTGCACCAAAATGAAAAGCACCTATTTAAAAATTTTACGGATAAAAAAGGTGGGTTTGCACCAATAAATACAAAAGCAGTTACCAAAAAAATTTTTGTATTCAATTTAAGTACCCCGGTGGGGGCTTTGGGAAAAAAAATGGGCGCGCCAAAAGTGAAAAAAACCTTTTTAAAAAATATACGGAAAATAAAAGGTGGGTTTTTCACCCATGAAAAACACCCTGCAATTACAAGCAAATTTAAAAGGGATCCCAATATAAGTACAAGGTGGGTCTTTGAACAAAAAAGGGGTGCGCCAAAGTGAAAAAAAACTATTTAAAAAGTATAAGATTAAAAAAAGGTGGGGGTTTTGAAACCCATTAAATACACCCGCAAAATTTTTTTGCAAATTTTTTGTACCCAATAAAGTACAAAGGGGGGTCCTTTGGTTTAAAAAAAGGGGGTGCGCCAAAGTAAAAAAACCTTTTTAAATTTTTTTTCGGATAATAAAAGGTGGTTTTTTTCACCAAATGAAAAACCCTCAATTACTAGCAAATTTTCTGTATCCTAATATAAGTAAAGGTGGCTCTTTGAAAAAAACGGGGCCCCACCCAAAATGAAATACAGATTTAAAAATTTAAAACAGAAAAAAAAAGGTGGGTTTTTTCAAACCCTTTAAAAATTTAACGCGATTACTAGCCAAAAATTTTATATCTAATATAAGTGCAAGGTTGGGCTTTGAAAAAAAAATGGGCTTGCCAAAGGGGAAAAAAAACCTATTTAAAAAAAAATACCCGATAAAAAAAGGTGGGTTTTGCACCAATAAAATCCAACAGCATTTAAAACAAAATTTCTGTATTTAATTTAAGTACAAAGGTGGGTCTTTGAACAAAAAGGGCTGCGCCAAAGTTTAAAAACACCTATTTAAAATATATACGGTAATAAAAGGGGGGTTTTGCACCTATGAAATACCCTGCCAAATTTCAAGCAAATGTTGTATCCTAATATAAGTACAAGGTGGGGCTTTGAACAAAATGGGTGCGCCAAAGTGAAAAAAAAACCCATTTAAAAAATTTTTAGGATAATAAAAAGGGGGGGTTTTTCCACCTATGAAAAACAACTCAATTACACAAAATTTTTGTATCCTAATATAAGTACAAGGGGGGTCTTTGAAAAAAAAATGGGCTGGGGCCCCAAATGAAAAACACCTATTTAAAATTTTTTTCGGATAATAAAAAAGGGGGGTTTTTCACCTTTTGAAATTCTCCTGCAAAATTTTTAGCACATTTCTGTATCCCAATATAATACAAGGTGGGGCTTTGAACAAAAATTTGGGGGCACCCAAAAAAAAAGGTACTATTTCCCCCTTGGTGCGAGGTGTGCTGGCCAAAAACGGAAAAAAAAAAGCCATTTCAATGCGGGTTCAAAGCAAGTCGGGGTTTCACAATATCCCTTCCTTTCAAAACCCACCCTCCCTTCGTCTGTGTTCGCCGCACCCCCCCTTCCCCCCGGCTGACAGCGCTAGATGCTTTTTAAAAAGTCTCTGTCTAATAAGAGCGGCATTCTCTAATCTCCCTATGGTCAAAATGTTCACAGCAAAAAGATAGTTGTCTGTGTGAATAAAAAACTGTGCTCTGAGCTGAGCTGTATTAAGGGATCTAGCACACGCCTGCTTAATGAGGGGCACTGAAACCTGATGAAAAAAACGGAAAAACCTTGTTTTGCAAAACGAGGTATGTGATTTTTCCCCCCCCCAACACACCAAAAAAAAAAAAAAAAAAAACCCGAAAAGGGGATGACATAAAGATTATGGGAGATTTCACCTAAAATATCGGGGTTTATCGAAATTTTTGATCAAACCAAAAAACCCTGGATTTCAAAATTTGTCGATTATAATCGTCATCCCTTTCAAGCAACCATTTTTAAAATAGAATTTTTTATACAGGGGATTTGGTAAACCCTGTGTTATGCAGTAAAATGAACCCCTAAAACTGCAGAAATGAAATTTTGTGCACCCAAAAATAATTTTCTACTGCAACCCCCTTTTTAAAAAAAAAATTTTATAGGAAATTGGGAACCCTGTGTTTTGCAGCAATGAACCCCCCAAAAATGCAAAAATGAACTTTTTTTAGGTGAGTATGATTATATGCGTATGATTGTTATGAAAGTTGGGATTTTGTAGCCCGCAAATGCTGCCCAAAAAGCTTTTTGGGGGTGGGGAAAAAGCAGCCAGCAAACAAAAATCCCTAAATTGCTGTTTTTGATTAACAAGCTTGCTTTCACCCCCCCAAATAACTACCCCAACTATTCAAATAAAGTTTTCAAAACGTAAAAAAAAATTTTTTACCTGCTGCATGCAAGCAAAACAGACGAGAGCAATCTGTACGTCCCCTGAGGAGTGGAAAATTGCATTCACAAGGCAATACAGTGAAATCTATACAACATGGTCATGTGATTTTAGCAGCCAAAGAGAGCCCTACACCTCAGCGATGACGTTTTTGACACTTCTCTGTGCCAAAAGTGCAGGAAAATGAAACTAAATCTAGTGTGTCGAATGAGCACGTCGAACGCAAACGAACCATAAAAAGCTTGGTTCGGTTCATGCTCTAAAAAATCTACACGAACTTAACTTTTCATGAATGGTTAGATCAACACTAGTTATACCCTCTGAATTGTAAAGTACCGTAGAATATGTTATAGCAAGATAAATAAAAACATAGACACAAAGGCCTTACTAACAGCTCAATGGCTCGACCAAAGAACTATTTCCAGTAGGAGGCCATATACGCCCCAGTGCTTCATGGGAGAAATTTAACAGTTGAAGCTCACTAATAAACAATTACTTGCACACCCATCCATTAGGTGAACCACTGCCTAGTAAAAAACTGCACATTGGATAAGTATCAGTTCACACCAGTATGCCAAAAAGCCCCATTTCCATACACAGAGGACTGCACAAATGCAAAAATACTGATGAACAACTACTCACATGCCTACTTTCCATGAGGTGGGTGATTGCTAATATTAAAATTGCATATAGATAAAGCTTATAAAGGGTACCAGTTATATGGCTATGTGTGGTGCATCATGCTAACTTACAACCAATTGATGATAACCCTATTATTTGATTAAGTGAGTTGTCTGGTGTATTTCAAGTTTCCAGCACAAAATACTGACACCCACTGTTACCCAGTATTACAGGGCTAAACTACATACGGGAAACTTAGGCATTATTTGATGTTTTGGCCAAAATATGCAACCTTGCAACGCACTTTAAAAGTACCTACTCTAGCATTGCAAGCAATTTATAGAAGAGAGTCTCCAGGATCTCCACTGCATGATATTGTGGCTTTTCTGCATACAGGTGTGAACTGGTACTTATCCAATGCAGTTTTTTACTAGGCAGTTTTCCCCCTATTGGATGGGTATGTGAGCAATTTTTCATTAGTGAGCTGCCTCTGTTAAATTCTTCAATGTAGCATTGAGGCTTACATTGCCTACAATTGGGAACAGTTCTTTGCCCAGCCAATGAGCTGTAAGTATGGCCTTGTGTCTGTTTTTTTAAGTAAGTAATGTCTAATTTTTCTGTGATTTTCTTTCGCTATATAAATATTCATTATTAGTATTATCATTGTAGACGCTGATCAGTAGGCAAAGGGAACAATCATCACTTGTGAAGCCGCAGTCACTGTTGCAAGCAGTATCAAAAGGGTTAGTCGGACCATATCAAAGTTTCCTATAATCATAGGCATTACCTTGTGGTAATTGCACAAGTAACATTTGCCACTTCCCTATAATCACACTGTCATGAATGTATGGCACTGAGCACTAGGTACTAGCAATCAGTGCCATGCATTTGGCGTCAATGGTACCAAATTAATCTTATCTATAATGTTGTATTGTATGCAAACAGCTTTGAATATACTGTATTTGATCTTTTCTCTTATCTAAAATAAAATAAAATGCAGAAGAATTAACTTGCTCCATTATATGTGAAAGTTCAAAGAGAGTAATTCATATATCTTGCAAAGATTATAGGGCCTGCGTTACCAGTTGTAGCTCAACCTCAACCCTTACCGGTTACATGATTTCAAGGTACTGCACATTATAACATTATAAGGTTTTAACATATTATTGTATAGAGAACATCATTCTAGCTGTTTAACATGGATATAGTGATGCTTTTAGTTTATTTATGTTTAATTAATGTAGCTCAGTATTCTCATGTTTAGTGAACTTTAATAGGATTTAAAATGTCTTTTATGTATTACTCTTCAAGAAGCTTCTTCATGATACAAACTTTAGTTGGCTTTTATTGAAATCAACTTGGTTGAAAAGCAACCAAATATGTCTTTAATATCAGTTGGTGAATGCACATTGCTCAGAAAGCATGGAAATGCAAAAAGAGATACAGTTTACACAAGAGAGAAACCAGAGACCTAGATAATCAAAATATATGTTTTCCTAGATAACATATCTTTAGTAAGAAGATAGATAGATAAATAGATAGATAGATAGATAGATAGATAGATAGATAGATAGATAGATAGATAGGTGAATATAAGGACACATTTTTCTTCATTCATCTAAGGAGTGTTGTGGATTTTTTCTTTTTTTTTTTCGGGGCTTTGCGGGATTTATTCTCTGGCCCCCCATTACATTTTTTCTCTTAAAATGTGCTGCATTTTTTTTCTTTCTTAGATAGAAGATAGAAGAAGATAGATAGTAGATGATAAAAATTAGATGATAAAATAGATAGATAGATTACATGGAAAACCTTTGGGAACAAAGTGATTTTAGACCTAAACAGTTTTCTACATAGGGCCCCTTGGGGCGGACATTTTTGAACGGGGCTGCGCCAGATATCTGCCGTCTTTTCAGCTCGATATCAGGCGCATACATTTTTAAATATCCTGTGCGCCACTCTGGAAGGCAGGGCGCCCTAAACTGTCGAGGGTTTCATATTTTTGCTTTGTACGGGATTTTTAGGCCATTCAGTGGAGCCAGGGGGTAGCTAAGGGGGGGAAAAGGGAGCCACTACCGGGGGCCCCCCTGAGGGGGGGGCCAAAAAAGCGTACTGCGCATTTGGAGACCCACATTTAAAGGGCCCCAGGGAGCTGGGGGCCCAATTCAAATTTTTTAAATTTTTGCCCCCGGACTTTAAGTTCGCTTTGGCTGCAACAGGTATACCACTTTCAAAAAGGGGTTCTAAATCAGGCGCATTCAAGCCAGTTTAAAAAAGCATGAAATTTTTTTAATGCCCCAAATTTATGCATTCCCCTTAAGTCAAAGTGAAAGTTTCTTTCCACCTACGGCTAGGTCTACACAGTATTGGACAAAAAAAGACCTAATAACTGAGTTTTTTGTCCACTGCTTGTCTAAGGATGGTTTCACAAGCAGCTGTGTTTTTGGTGCAATTTTGGTGTGTTTTTCAGATGAGTTTTTTGTGCAGAAAGGCACGACATTTAATGCTGTATATTTCAGCACAAAAAAACATAAAAAATGCACCAATAGAGAATAGTAAGCTCACGGGGCATACCAAAGGACCAAAGGGCATGGGTGAAAACAGGTGGCTTTTTGGGGGCTCACCGCCCAGGAAAGACAGCGGGGGGGGGGAAGTGCCATTGAGCTTGCCCACATGGGGAGGGGAAAGAGACCATGATCTTTGGAATTGATTTGGGTTTTGGTTTTCTACGTTTATCCAAAATCAAATTTGGATGTAGTGTTTCTTGAATTTAAACTCAAAAAAATGTGTAAGCTTTTTTTATGTTTTTTGTTGGGGTATAACATTAGAAAAATGACACTGTCCTTGATGCATAATTATTTCGTGATGTATGGATTGTAATTAATTTTATTTTTATAATTTTATTTTAAATTTTTTGTAAATATTTTATTAAAAAAAATTAAAAAAAAAAAAGAAAAAAAACCTTTTTTAAAACAAAAAAATTGAAAAAAAATTTTTTTTTTTCCCTTTTAAAAAGACGGGCTTTTATTTTTTTTTGGGGTCCGAAAAATTTGCTTTTTATTTTAAAAAAAGCCCAAAAATAAAAAAAGATTTAAAAAAACCCCGCAAAAAAATTTTAAAAAAATTTTGCCGCTTTTTGTCCTTTTTTGCAATTTTGTTTCCAAAAGGGGCAAAAATTTAAAAAAACAAAAAAAGACTTCTGTGGAGCGCAGGGATTTTTTTTTCTATAGAAGTTATGGATTTTTTTTCTTGCTGTGTAGACATAGACAAAAGGGGGGAAAAAATTTAAA
Organism: Phyllomedusa bahiana; assembly: GCA_025379985.1. Classification (NCBI taxonomy): domain Eukaryota; kingdom Metazoa; phylum Chordata; class Amphibia; order Anura; family Hylidae; genus Phyllomedusa; species Phyllomedusa bahiana. The sequence continues at coordinate 58,958 of JAODAL010010774.1, read as the reverse complement.
AAATTTTCCTATTGGGCAAAATTTTGGTTTAAAATCCAGGAAAATCAGTAGTAAGTAAAATTCTGATACAGGTTGGCAAATAGGGCTAAGTCTACTACATGCTCACTTTTTTTAAACTAGTAATGGAAGACAACAAGACAAAAGAAAATGAGTGTCCAACTGTGTGGGATCTATTATGGTCATTAGCTTGTCACAAGACAACCAGCTGGAGTCAAAGTGAAAATAGCAGAATAAATTTGCTGTGTTTACCATTCTGCAAAGGGCCTCTTCCTTCCGGAGAAATTTTTGGGTTCCCTAGAATGAAACTTTGGGGAAAAAGGGGAAGAAAAATAATGTTATAGGGAACAACCAATTATAAAGTGTAATAGTGGCAGCTAAGGCTAGTTTCACACGGCTTATTTGCAGGGCGTAATTACCGTTTGGACGGGGCAGGGCGAGGGCGGGGGGTCGGCACCTCGCCGGCCCATAGACTTGCATTACCAGCGGCGCGTATACGCCGCCTGTAATTCACATGTCACTTATCTCCCCCCTGGGCGTATTCGCCGAGCAGGGAGAACAGCTTTAAACCATATTTTTCTTGGAAATGTGGATTACCGTAATGACTTGGGCGTTTTTCCAGCCGTAATTTTCGCACTTCGGGCGTAATTACGGATGAAATATTCCAATTTTTTGCCAGTTAAAATAGCCCAACCGTGCCCCATGCAGAAGTCAAAAAAAAAATTTAAAAGGGCGAAAGCTCACTATTTTGTCCAAAAATTAAACACGCGATGAAAACCCCAAAAACTTCACTATAGTCAATCGTCCCCTTGAGGTGTTAATGTCCGACATGTGCTGTACCGAGACCGACATTATTTTCAGATTTATGTTCTGGTAATGGAGTAGAAAACTGGAAATAACAATGCAGATGTAAATACAGCCTGAGACATTCATTTTGTAATTGGTACAGTAGCCAACCAAGTGTAAAGTCCTCTAGACCTTTTTAAAATGCAGAGACGAATGTGGGAAGAAAAAAGGGGGGCATGTTAAGGTGCTGACCAGAAGTTTGCGTCTTTCAGTCAAAATCGCCGCGCCCCATTTGCAATAGTGTAAAGCCTCCCGTACGGCAGTATCAGGCGCATTAGGCGCGGTTTGATGGTCTGATTTTGGGGGGCGTGTGGGGGCAGGGGTCACTAAACCCTTTTAACTATAGGTTTAGCTTTGCTGGCAATTCAGGCGCATTCGCTGGAACAGGCAACCATTTTCAAAAATGAATACCGGGGCCGAAATGTCTTTTAAACCCAAAGTGCCTGTTTTTTTCCCCCTGTAAGGGGTTCTAATCAGGATATTCTAGGGTATTTTTATGACATGAAAATTGTTTAATTTTTAATGCCAAATTTCATATATGCCGCCCTTTATATCCAGAGAAGAAAAGCCTTCTTTACAAGCTGTGAATCTTTTGAATAGTCTGCCTGAGGAGCTACTCACGGCAAGAGCAGATGAGGGTTTTAGATAAAGCTTAGAAAACGACTTTCTGCTAAATAATATTAATACTTAAGTAGCAATATAAAATGTCTAGATCCGGTTTGATGGAAATCTGGGGATCAGGAATAAAATATTCAGTCATATCTTTTTTTCCCCCCGGTTGAACTTGATGGACAGGGGCCTGGATACATGGAGAGGGGGCTGTGGTTTTGCCCTACCTAAAGTGATCTTCTGTTGTTCTACTCCTCAAGTGTCACTGCAGATGTGGCATTTCAGGGCAGGAAAAACAAGCCACGTTTCAGGGCTTCGCCGTCGGAAAAGTGAATTCAAGTAGTAAGATGAACTGACATCTTGTCACTTGCCTTCTATGTGGAAATATGACATGGAGCTCGGGGCCTACCAGGGGTTTCAATGACTTCTCGTTGGGCCAGTCTATGCCTGGGTTGAGAGCTGGCACAATGCATCACCCAAAATGTCTTTGTGTGTCACCTTTGATGTATGTGTTGTAGGTTCATCATCACTTTGTATTGGGTTGTTTTGGTTCATTGCAAAAATTGTATAGAGAAAATACAAAGGCAAAAACTGAAAGTTAGCTAACGTTATATTGTGGCATATGATTGTGTTTTTTGAAGCTTGTATAGTACTCAACTCATTGATATTTTCATTTTAACCAGCTTGAGATAATACAAAGTTTTGTTAGATGTAGGGTTATATTGTTGAAGATTATAATGTAGCAGGTAGGCTGTAGGCATAAATAGATACATATGTTTAACATTCAAAATAGTTTGCAATAGCAAAATAGACTATATGTATTGATGTTTAAATTTTTCCCAAAAAAAAGGGCACTCCCAAAAACAATTTTTGCAAAAAAAGTAAGGTTCTTTTTGCCACAATTTGGCTATTTTATCTTCTGTTGCTTAAGAACACCCAATACAATACTAGAATTACTGAATCCCCCTAAGGCTAAGTCCACACAGCATGGTTTCCAGTCGGGTTTTCAGAAAGGTTTCATATTTAAAAACCATCTGAAACTGACTTCACATCCTATAGCTTCAAAAGTGCTGGTGGGCCACCCTAATTCCCTCGTAGCTGACATGAAAGGAGTGCATGGAATTTGCAGAGTAACAAAATGAAGTACAGGAAAAAGTAGCCTACTTTTTCTTTCCTTAACACTATATACTCTCTCCTTTCCTTTGCTTCCCACCTCTAGCTGTTCTCTCCTGTCCTCTGCCTTACCATTTATCTCTTCTCCTGTCCTCTACACCTCCATTTATTGCTGTTCTCTACTGCTCTTTGATAGCGGAATCCCAACGTTAAGTGAGCGTGGGTCTGCAGATTTCCCCTAACCTATAGTTTGCTAGGAATTCTTCTTCACCTTACCATATCAGGGTATTGATAACCTGGTGCTCAGGAATCACAGGGGCTCTTCCCATTTCTCTTTTCATGCATATTATCCTATTCCCTGCAAGCTTGGAACTGACCCCCCCCCCCAAAACACACACACACAAAACACACACACACAGATACACACAGATACACACGTACAACCATATAATTTCCAATCTTTGTAAGCCTTATCTATATGCAATGGTAATACTAGAAACCCCCCCCCCCCCTTTCATGAATAATAGGTGTGTGAGTAGTACAAGTTTTTTTGCATTTTTCTGCATACTGGTGTGAACTGTTAGTTATCCAATGTGCATTTTTACTATGCAGTTGCCCCCCTGATGAATGAGTGTATTAGCAACTGTTCATAAGTGAGCTGCCCTTGTTCTGTAAATTGAAAGTAAGGCTAGAGTAGGGATTTGCAAGACAATGAGGAGCCTTGACATGAGTTGCGAGCTTGTGTATATTGGTAAATATATCAACTACTTATTATTTTTCCAGCATTTAGTGCCATGTAATACTGGAGAGCAGAGGGTGACAGTATTTTGTGTTGGACACTTGAAATATGCTGGGCAAACCCACCCAATTCAATAGTAAGGCTCTGCCCCCTTGCTTCACAGTGGCAATCTTAATTTTATGCACGTCTGTGCGACGCACATGCAATTAAGATGAACGGCGGGGCAGGGAGCGCTGTGCGCTCCCTCGCCCTGCCGTACATAGCTCTGCAGGCGGGTGTGCGGTTGTGACGTCATCGCCGCCTGCCGAGTTTCCTGTCCTCAGCCCCAAGCCTAAAGCAGAAGTCTTGGGACCGGGAGCGGACGGAGACGACGGGGGAGCGCGGCAAGCTGAGTAATTAGCTATAAGGGGTCTAAGCAACAGGAGGGGAGAGAAACTGTTCTGCATATAGGGGGCCCTAAAGACGGGGAAGGGGGAACTGTGTGACTACAGGGGGCCCTAAAGACTGGGGGGTGAACTGTGTGCCTACAGGGGGCCCTAAAGACTGGGGGGAAATTGTGTGCCTACAGGGGGCCCAAAAGACTGGGGGCGGGAATTATTTGCCTACAGGGAGCCCTAAGGACGGGGGGCGACTATTTGCCTACAGGGAGCTCTATTGACTGGGGGGGGAATATTTGCCTACAGGGGTGCCCTAATCCACAGTGGGGACTATTCTGCCTAAAGGGGAGCCCTAATCTACAGGTGGGGACTATTTTGCCTACAAGGGGCCCTATTCTACAGGGGGACTATTCTGCCTACAAGGAGGCCCTTATCTACAGGGAGGGGGACTATTCTGTCTAAAAGGGGGCCCTAATCTACAGGTGGGGGACAATTCTGCCTACAAGGAGGCCCGAATCTACAGGGGGGACTATTCTGCCTACAAGCGGCCCTATCTACAGGGGGGACTATTCTGCCTACAAGGGGGCCCTAATCTACAGAGGGGGACTATTCTGCCTACAGGGGGGCCCTAATCTACAGAGGGCCCTATTCTACCTACAGAGGTGGCCTAAGCTACAGGGGGTACCTATTGTACCTACATGGGAGCCCTAAGCTACCGCCCGGGAGCCCGAAGCTGCCTATGTCTCCTCAAGCTACCTAGCTACTGCCCGGGGGGGTGCCAAGCTACTTAGCTACCGCCCGGGGGCCCCGTTGTACCTACATACCGACTGGGGGAACCCCATAGTTACCAGGGGATAATTATTACCATTTGGGCCATTCTAAATGGGGAGCTTGTACATGGGGGAGGAGGCACTCCTCCCCCCATGTACAAATGGAAAATTATAAAAAAAAAAGAGGAGTCTCAGGTGTTTGTGTTCTAAATGCTGCAGGGATGAGTGGAAGATGGTGGTCTGGACCAAATAGAGAAGAAAAGGGAAAGTGAACGACTAATCAGATAAGACGTCACCTGTGTGGCCGTAAATGTAAGTAATCTATTTGCAAACCACCTGTGTACCTGGTATCTCCCACTATAATATCATTATAATCACTAACAGTATGGTGGTATTATTCAGTATTGTTATGTTGGAGATATGTGATGATGATGCGGCAGTATTATTAGGTGCTTGTATATTGTTGTTGTTTTGTGATATGGGTCTGGGTATACTGGTTTAGTCAATAACATTATGGTGGTGCTAGTCAGTATATGGTAGTGATAGGTGGCGGTATTATTTAGTATTTGTATATTGTTTCTTGGCAATATTGGTCTGGATATACTTGCTTTGTGGAGGTATTTGCTGGCCCTTGTATATGAAATGACCCACAAAATACAGATAGACTGTACCTTGCAGGAACTAAATCCAAAAACAATGGCACAATTGCATTTTTTTTTTCTTGTGACTCCAGAAACAATTTTTTTATTTTTCTGGGGTGGCGATGGTCATGGGCCGGGGGATGATTGGGGCTCCGTCGGGATGGCTGAGAATGGGGAGGGAGGGAGGGAAAGGAGCAGGGGGTTGGGTTAGCCGGGGGGAGGGGATGGAGTGGGTGAGGGCCCAGATGCTCCAGCTGTATGGGGCCCCAAAATTTCTGATGGCGCACCTGGTTACAAACCAGCCTGGTATACCACACATAACTATAGTAGGGACCCTAAAGACAATGAGGAGCCTTGACATAGGTTGCATATGTTGGCCAATATATCAACTAACACCTCATAATTCATATTTTTTCCAGTATTTAGTTTTGCCCTGTAATACTGGGGAGCAGAGGATATCAGTTTTTTTTTTTTTTAAGTTGGACACTTGAAATATACTGACCAACCTACACAATCCAATAATAAGGGCATCATCAATTGGTTCTAAGCCAGCATGGTGCACCACACGTTACCACAGAAACATGACAAACAACACTACACAATCCAATAATAAGTGCATCATAAATTGGTTCTAAACCTGCATGGTGCACCACATGTTACCATAAAATTGTCAAACTTTATAAGCCTTCTCTATATGCAATTGTATTAAAAGCAATCACACACATCATAGTTAGTAGGAGTGTGAGTGGTTGCTTATCAGTATTTTTGCATTAGTGCAGTCCCCCTGCATACTGATGTGAACTGATACTTATCCATCATGCTATTTTTATTAGGCATTTTTCCCCCTAGTGGATGGGTGTGTTGGCAACTGTTCTTTAATTTCTCCTAGATAGCATTAGGGATTTTATTGTCTCCTACTGGGAATGGTTCGTTACTCAGCCATTGAGCTGTGCCTGTGCCTCATCCCCACAACAGCCCTGGTTACTGCTTCCTCTGATTTTGTGGAGCTAACAATAGTGAGAGTCCCTTGCAGAAGGAATGACCAACAGAAGTGCACAGGACAGTCAAGTTCATAGATGAGTAACAACAGCATAGGAGCACAGAAACATGACACACATGGGGGTGACTAACGAAGATAATGTTGGAGCTGGGGAGCCAAGAGCAATTTAAAGTTTCACTCACTTGGATTCAAAAGAGACTATAACATTATTACACAAGGACACTGGATATACAAAAAATAGTAATAATAGTAAAACAGTAGTAATAATAATAATAATAACAATAATAATACAATCATATTAGATTGTCATTATTATTATAAAAAGAAGAAAATTAAGTATATGTTTTCAAAACCATTTCAAAGCAATTGCACTTCTTTAAAATTAGAATATACTACAAAAATATCTCGACAATTTATTATTAATAAAAAGCAAAAAAGTTTATTTCTTAAAAAAAGTTTTCTTTTAAAATTCCATTTCGATTTCAAGTTTAAAATGAACTACTTATGCCTACAAAATCTTAAAGGGAACCGGTCACATAGGTTGTGCCCCCATTGCTGAGGACAGCACAAGCTAGTGTCAAACCGGCTGTTCCCAGCACTGTGCCCCTTATTCTGTAAGATGCGGCAGTTTTAGAGCATTTACCCCTCAAATCTTATTCATGAGTAGGTGTTAGCTCCACCCACCAAAGGCTAGCTCCGCCCACTGACAGTTATTCACATGTTTCTACCTATTCAAAGTAATAGGTTTGTCAGTTGAGGCGGGCGGGGCTAACCTCAGGTAGGCAGGGTTTGAAAAAAACTGACACTGAAGAACTCTTCGAATTACTCTTCTGGCTGAAAACTGCAGATTTGAGCATTAAATACATGAAAACTACAGCATCTTACAGAATAAGGGACACAGCACTGGAAACAGCATGCCTGACACTACCTTGTTCTGTCCTCAGGCAGGGGGGCAAAAACTATGTGTTAGGTTCTCTTTAACTAATATAATATGTTTAGAAATAATTATGCTATATAATTAACATTATTCAGTATACACATTTTAACATAGTTTAAAATTATGCAACATTTCAACCAATTCCAAGATGCATAGCTGCTCACAAGGATTTGCATTAACAAAGTCCAATATATATATACAGCTTTTTGCAACACAAAACACTGCTGCCACATAATTCTGTAAGGGCAATTTTATTGGAAAGAACTGAAATCTATGCAAAAAGACAGTAGATTTTATAATAAAATATACTGAAATGTATAAATAATAAATAGAAAAGACTGTCGGCTAAAAAAGTTATTATGAAATTCATAATTTTTGCACTGAAGGGTTTGTTTAGCGCAAGTATATCTATCATACTCAGGACATAGCATAAGCAATGGCAGTAACACCACATAAGAAAGGATATTACTTTTAATGGAGATGTCAAGCAGTATATAAATGATATTTAACCCTGAAAGCCGAGGCCTATTTTTTTATTTTTTTTTGTCATGCTCATTTTTCCCTCCCCGTCCTCCCAGAGTCATAACTTTTTTATTTTGCCATCTACATAGACGTATGAAGGCTTTTATTTTGTCAGGAGAGATGTATTTTCTAATGGTGTTATTCATATTACCATAGAATATACTGGGAAACCGCAAAACAATTCTAAGTGAGGCAAAATGTGTAAGAAAAAACGTACTTGTGCCATGTTTGCGGGTGTTTTGCTTTTAAGGCGTTCAATCTTCTGTAAAAATGATGTGCTATCTGTATTCTACACATTGGTACGCATCCACCAATACCAAATATGTACAGTTTCCGCTATGTTTTGGTACCATAAAAAAAAATCCAAACATTTTCTATTTTTGAAATTTACGCCGTGTACCCATTCTCTGTGAGCAATAACTTTTTTGTACTAACACCTATGGACCTGAGTGAGGCGGCATTGCTTGCAGCCTGAAGTGTACTTTTTATTGCTACCAATTTGGAATACGTGTGACTTTTTAAATTAAATTTATTCCAATTTTTATGGGACATGAAATGACCAAAAAAATGCAATTTTGGCACTTGGAATTTCATTTTCTTCTACAGGGCTCAGCGTATGGGATAAATGATCTTATATTTTAATAAATCTGACTTTTTCAGACGCGGCAATATCAAATATGTGTAACTTTTTTATTACTTTATTTTTTATTTGTAATATGGCAAAAGGGGGTTGATTTGAACTTTTATTTATTTTTTTATTTTTTTTTAACACTTTCAAACTTTTTTTTTTTACTGTAACTTTGAGTCCCCCTTGAGTGCTTCACCTCTAGGGGCACGATAATTTCTACAACTTAATGCATTGTACAGACAATGCATTAAGATATACAAAGATGGCAGTTTCCCCACTTCGTGCCTGGGACTAGAAGTGGGGAAATCGAAAACATGGCAGCAATGGAAGCCTTGTGAAGGCTTCCCGCTGCCATGTTCATTGAATGGAATCCCGCAATTTCACCGCAGGTGTCCCAATCGGAGTGAGAAACGGTGTGTCTAAGGGGTTAAACAGCGCAGGATTGTGGCGGCTCCATCCCGCACAGTAACTGCCAGGTGTTAGCTGTGTTTAGTGGCTAACACTTGGCGGCTGCAATCCCGCTACAATGTTCCTTACTGGCACTATGACGTACCCATATGTCATAGGTCGGTAAGGGGTTAAACAACAGATGTGCATCAAATGCCTTCTACTACTGCAGTATACTCATTGATGATATTCTAGTTCACAAGTAAACAAACATTCCACAGCCACATTTTATAATATATATAGTGGGTTGCAAAAATATTCAGATCTCTTAAGCTGTTTCACATTTTAAGCATTGCAGCCACAAACAATGTATTTTGTTAATAGTTTATGTGATAGAGCAACACAGAGTAGCATGTTTTTGGGAAGTGTAAAGAAAATGATACATGCGTTTCAAATTTTTGCTAATTAGAAAACTAAAAAGTGTGACGTGTATGTGTATTCAGCCCTCTGTACTCTGATACCCCTAAATAAAATCCAGTGTGAGCAATTGCTTTTTGAAGTCCCTTAATTAGTAAACAGAGTACATATGTATGTAATTTATTCTCAGTATAATTACAGCTGTTTTGTAAAACTTCAGAGGTTTGTGATAGATCACTAGTGAACAAACAGCATAATAGAAAACAAAAGAACATCACGAACAGCTCAGGGATAAAGTTGAGGCAAAGTGTATTGCAGAGTTGGGTTTTTAAAAAAAAAAGGAGCGGAGTCTAAGGGGCTCCCAGTCTTCACCAGAGCCCGCTGAAAGGCCAGCCAAATGTAGGATTAAGGAATAAGCAGAATTGACGGGTCACAGGCAGGTAGCAACCGAAGACAGGTAGCTGAGACCCAGGCAAGTAATAGACTAGTAGACCTAATCAGAACAAAATTCTCACACAGTACATATAAGTGATGCTCATAATGGATAATTTATGTCTTTCTATGTCTACTTTCTGTTCCTGAAATCTGCAAGCAACACGCCATCAACGGTACCTGTCCTTGGTGGGATTGGAGCCAGTCATATGAGTTGTCAGCCGCAGTAAGCAACTGTGTATACTTAGTGTGGCTTTTCAGCCATTCCTGGGTCGGCTCTTATTGGGAGTAGACAACGTGTTGGGTTGGGGTCTACTCCCGGTGTTCCAGGCCAGGTATTGGATAGGTCTCTGGAGACCTATTAAAGGCCTCTTACTATGGATGATCAGGGGTTTTGGCTTGCTTCCTGGCAGTGGAACAGCAGGAGAGCTGAGGAGAGGCTCTTTCCTCTGGACTTGAGGCAAGGCTTGAAGTGTACAGGGACTGTAAAGTATTGGTGGGAACTAGATGGTAGGTCCAGACCACAGATTAGAGAGGGACTCTTATATTGTTTAGTTAGTGGCCAGATGGCCAAGGGTTTATTTTGTATGTTTTCCTGTGTACTGCTGTACTTTTATTCTGTGCCTGAATAAAGCTGTCTGAGGCCAGTTTAAAGAAGCTTGGTGTCGGTATGCCAATACCGTTTACACAAGACGACTATCCCGTGAGTTAAGACCCCCGAGCTGGTCCAAGATTGCGGCAAAAATGTGAGTGGATCATCACAAAAATATATATTGTGATGATCCATTCGCATTTCAGCCACAATCTTGGACCAGCTGACCAGCTCGGGGGTCTTAGCCCACAGAATCGCCTTCTTGTGTAAATCGATATAAATATATATATATATATATATTATATATATATATTATATATATATATATATATATATATTTGTCATGGCGGCCGCGGGCACCGCTGCCCCTGCGGCCGTTTCCCTGCCTGCCAGGGCCGCGGCGCGGGCCTTGCGGGCACCCGCGGCCACCCCCGGCCCCACGCCGGCTCGCTGACCTGGCCCCGCTCCCGGTAAACGGCGCCCTGTCTGTCCCGGCCGTCGTGCGCATGCGCCACCCCCTAGCGCGCGCGCGCGGACGGCTGGTTTAAATTTAAAGGGCCAGTGTCCCGGTAATTGGCTTATTGCCGGGCGCTGGTCCTATATAATGTAGCCCCCCCCGGCACCTGTTGCCAGATTGTTGGTGTGCTTAGTGAGAGTTTGGAGTGTCCTTGTGTCCGTATTGCTTCCCCGTGTACCAGGCCGTTCTGCGACGTCTCCTGACCTGGCCTGTTTGCCGCCTGCCCTGACCGTCGGTCCGTCTCTGACCACGAACCCCTGCCGCCTGCCCTGACCTTCCGCCTGTTTCCTGACTACGCCTTTGGATTACGATTCTTTTCCACGCAGTACCCCGGCCGCCACTGCAAGCAAGTCACGTCAGGGGTAGCGACCTGGTAGCCTCACGCCGCAGCAAGTCCATCCCGCTTTGCGGCGGGCTCTGGTGAAAACCGGGGGCTACTTAGATCCAGCGGATCCACCGAACCGTCACATATATATATATATATATATATATATATATATATATATATATAATGTAATGCTTGGTAAAATAGTAAAAAAGTAAATAAATAAAGGTCTGTTTTTCTATATGTATTATTTTCCTTAAGAGCAAAAGTAGCACCAATATAAGTTTTGTAATTGTGTCACTTTTCCATCATGGACATTTATACAGACATTTATACATATTTGCAAGATTGGCAGATGAGGGGGATGTCAGCTCAGAAATAGCATTGCTGCAGCAAGACCCTACCCCTGTCCCAGTAAGATGGGGAATAGGAGTGCAGGTCAGGCAACAGGTGTAGTATTGGGGGGACTCCATTATTAGGGCAAAAAAGGGGGAATCGCCACAAAGCCCGGGATCGTCGAACGTATGTTGTTTCCCGGGGGGCCCGGTACGACATATCGCGGATCGGGTGACAGATTGCGGGGTTTGGGGCGGGGTGGGGAAATCCGGCTGTCTAGTCCACTTTGGGACCAATAAACAAATTTAGAGGTGGGTTTGGGAGTGCCCTTTTAAAAAATTTTTTCAGGGAATTGGGCAAAGAAGCTTAAGGCAAGGACCTTCCGGGAAAAAATTTTTTCGAAAAAATACCTTTTCCCAAAACCCCAGAGGGGGCAGGGGCGAGATTAAGAGGTGAAAAAGGGGCTAAAAAAATTGGTTTTAGGAAAGAAGGTTTTGGGGTTTTTTTGGAGAACGGGGCTGCCCTTTATTTTGGGCTACAGACTCTATGCTAGGGACGGGGTGCCCCTTTTAAATGGGGAGGGTGCAGCTGTATTGGGGGGAAAAAAGGGCGGGAAGCTGTGGGAAATATTAAACTGGGGACTGGGGGGGTAATTTACAAAATTATACGTGCAAGATAGTGAAGATAAAAGAGCGGGTGAATTAGTAATAAATCAGGGGGGGGGTGTGAAATATTTAAAAAAGGGAATGGGGAAAAAGGGAAATAAAAACTGAAAAATCCTAAATTGCATGCTGCCAAATCCCAGGATCTGCCCAAACCCAAAAAAAATGAACAAAGAATTTTTTAAAATTTCAGAATTTAAAAATTTTTACATAGTGGGGTAACTGAGACTGGTGGACGAAAAGTTTTGGGATTGGGAAATTTAAATTTGGGGTTTACAGTCTATTAGAAGTGCCCGTAAACACCGGAAGGGGGGGGCCCTTTTGTCTCTAGTAAAATCCTGTTAAAACCAACACTGGGGGAAAAGATATGGAAACGGGTAATAAAACCAGGTAAAATTTCATTAGGGGGTAAAATCCCTGGGGTAGTAACAGAAATAAAATTTTAATGGGGAGTCTGATATAGGCCCAAAATAAAACAAAACCCCCATAGAAGGATATATCCTGGGCAAATAGATGAAGGCAACAAAATCGAATGGGGTTGTTTTTTATAGTTTTTAGTTTGAAAGGCAAAAAAAAAAGGCCCAAGGGAGGGTCCATCTAGTTAGCCTGTTGTGCTAAAGGTGTTGATCCAGAGGAAGGAAAAAAAACCCCCAAATGAGGTAGAACCCAAATTTTGCCCTCATTTTGGGGAAAAAATTTCCTTTCCCTGACTCCTTTCTGGAAATCGAAAAACCCCTGGACCCCCAATGACCCTTCCTAAATCCTAGACCTATAAAACCCTTGTTATATTTTAGGGCTCCAAAAAGCTCCAAACCCTTTTTGAACTCGGTTTTTGAATTCACCATGACAAGCCCCTTTGGGCAGAAAATTCCCATATTCCATGCCTTACAGTAAAGAATCCCTTCATTTTTAGTAAAAAATTTTCGTTCCCCCAAGAGGGAAAGGATGCCCCCTTTTTCCCTAGATACACCCCAGTGCAAAAAATAATTTTGGGGAGAGATCTTATTTTGGGACCTTTGATGTATTTAAACATTTTTTTAATTATGTCCCCCAAAGGGCCGTCTTTTCTAAAAAAAAAACCCCCAAACCCTTGAAATTTCTTTCTGGGTCCTGTATTTCCACCCATTTTTTTTATATTTTTTTTTGTTCCCCTGTTTTGTACTTTTAAAGCTTTTACAAATTCTTTCCTGTGCACGGGCCCCAAAAACTGTACACAATATTCCATATTTTGGTCAAAACCAGTGACTTTGTATAATGGGAGAATAATGTTTTTCATAAATTGCATTTTAAGGGCCCCTTTTTTAAGGCCCCCCATGACCCTATTTGCTTTGGTGCGCTTCCTGAATGGCTGCTCCCAATTAATTTTACGTCCCCCAAGGTTTTCCAAGTCCTTCCCCTGTCACTTTTACCCAGTTTTTTTTTCCTTTTAACATGTAATCAGTAATGGATTTCTCTTCCCCATGTGCAAAAACCCCTTGCATTTATCAGTGTTAAACCTCATCTTCCCCTTTTTCCCCTGCCCCGGGCCTCCAATTACCCAGACCCCTTTGTAATAACATATTATCCCCCTATTGTTTTGTTTTCTTTAAGACTTAGTATCGTCTGAAAGGGTCGATTTTTCTTTTCTGTGTATTCCCCGTGTAAGATCATTAATGAAAATGTTTTTAAAAGGGGTAGGGCCCCAAAAAGACCCCTTTTGGTACCCCCCTAGTTAAAAGCGATCCATTGAGTATGTACCGTTAATTACTACCCTTTTTTTTCTATCAGTGAGGCCGTTACTTAACCCCCTTGCAAACCCTTTTCCCCCCGTCCCAAATTTCATTTTTTTTACCAACATTTTTTTGTTTGGCCGTATCAAATGCTTTAGAAAAATCTAGAAAATATGAAATAAGTGCCTTTACCCCATCCAGTTAGCACTGCTTCCTCATAAAAAGCTTTATGAGATTAGTCTGGGGCAGGAAACCCATCCCTTTATGAACCCATGCGGAAAGGCTTTATAAAATTTTTTTTTAAAAGAGATACTCCAGGATAGCATCCTGAGAAAAAAAATTTTAAAAAATTTTACCTAAACAAGTTTTAAACTTACCGGCCCATAGTATCCTGGATTTCCTTTTTTTTACCCCCCTTTTTTAAAATTGGACCCAATTTGCTATTCGCCCCAAACCTTTGGGGGAATTTCCCCCTTTTTTAGGGCAGGGCCCTGAAATTAAGAATGGGGCCCCATCTATGAATCCCCTTAACTCTCTTAGGGGGAAACCCTGGGGGTATTAGCGGGCTTTAAAATACCCGGGAAAAAATTTGGGAAACTGAAACCTGGGAGCTTCCCCAAAGGAAAACAGTTTTTTTTTCTATAACTAAAATAATTACCCTTTTCCCCAAAGGGGGCGGGAGGTTTGAGGAAAGGCAGTTTAGATTAATATTTCTAATAGACCCGGGGCAGGGGTAACCCAAAATTTTGTTTAAGGGGCCCTAGGGAAAATTTAAAGTAAAAATAAACCCTTTCCCCTTATCCTTCAATAGAGTTTTTGTCATGGAGACACAAAAAAAAGAATTTTAGGGAAAGGGTAATTTTTTTTCCTGCTTAGAGGGCCCCCAAACCGTTTTAATGGGACAAGGTGTTTAAAAAAAAGCGAACAAAAAATAAATTTGGGGGATCTTTAAAAACAAAATTTGGCACCCAAAGTGAAAGGTACATACCCCTTTGGTAAAAAAATAATTAGAAACAGGGCAAACCCCCAAAGTGGATCAACATGATGAAAAGGGGGCAAAAAAAACAAAAAAAAAAATTGTGAGCAAAGGGGGGAGGTAAAATTCAATTAAATGTTTCTTGTTAACCCCGGGAAAAAGCGCAGCTCCGCCCTTTGGAAGGCCCTTTAAAAAAGACAAAACCCCAAAGGCCCCGAAGAATACACCCGCGTGTTTTAAGGGGGTTAAGGTTTAAAGGGGATACATAGGCCCCTATTTTAATAATTTTTGGATTGTAAAAATAACGGGGGAAGTTCCCAAAGGGTTGGCACCTAGCCCAAAAGTGGGGCCCAAAATTCAAAAAGGGGTCAAAAAAGATTCCCGGAAAAATATAGTTTTAACCTCTAAATTTTGGGAAAAAAAAGGTTTTTTAAGGGGTTTTTCCCAAAAAGATTTTCTTTTCCTTTGGGCTATCTCACTGAAAATAAATATATAACGCCGTTCCCCGCATTTTTTTATTAAAAGGGTCAGTTCCCGTCAAATAATCTCATCAGCTTCTATGGGGAAATTAGTTCAAAACTGGATCGGGTGGGGCACGGGGGGGTCATATATTTGGATTTTTCCAAAACATTTGGTTTCGTTCCACATAAAAAAATTGGTAAGTAAAATGAGAAAGCCCTTTGGGGTGGGGGAAAATGGTGGGAAGTGGGGAAACAACTGGTTTCCAAAGGGTAGAAAACAAAGGGGGGTAATTAAAAGGGCATATCAACTGGAAAACCCCCCCCCTTTTCTTTGGGGTACCACAGGGGGGCTGTATTGGGCCCATCCTCTTTAATATTTTTTATAATGATTTACACAGGGTTTTCACAGTTTGAATATCGATGTTTCAATGATACTAAGCCCTGTTAAAAATCAAACAAAAAACAATAGAGGATAAAGTGTTTTTCACAAAGGGATTGGTTAAATTGGAGGGGCCCGGGCAGAGAAAAAGGGAGATGAGTTTTTTACTGATAAATGCAAGGTTATGAACATGGGGGGGGAAAAAAACCCTTACATGATTATATGTTAAATGGGAAAAAACCCTGGGTAAAAGTGCAAGGGGGAAGGATTTTGGGGAAACCTGGTGGCAGTAAATTAAAATGTAGCACCCGGGGTAAGGGAGAAGCACCCCAAAGGGAAAAAAAGGATCTTGGGTTTATTTTAAAAAGGGGCAAAGATGCACATGATGGGGGCATTTTTCCCATTTTACAAATCACTGGGTTTGAAAACCCAACCCAAAGGAAAATTGTGTACGTTTTTGGGCCCCCCACCCCGTGCAAAAAGGAAAGACTTTTTAGGCTTTTAACGGTACAAAAGGGGGGCAACCCAAAAAATAAAAGCACTGGGTGGCTGCAATAACCCCGAAAGATTAGCAAGGTTAGGGTTAAAAATTTTGTTTAGAGGAATCGGATTTTTTGGGGGGGCATAAAAAAAATGTTTAAAAATATTAAGGGCCAATTTTAGAGGATCTCGGGTAAAGATTTATTTATACGGGATATGTAACTGAACAAGGGGGAAAACTCTCGTCTTGAGGGAAAAAAAGTTTCTTTTAAAAAAATAGAAAGGGGGTTTTTTACTTTAATGACCCTTAAGGGTGGGATGCAATTTTGGAGCATTACAGTAAAAACAAGTTATAGTGACTAGGGTTCTGGGGGGGGTGTTGATCCGGGGATTTATTGGGTTTGCCAGTTTGGGATGGGGAAGGGAATTTTTTTCCCAACATGGAAATTGGCTTCTACCTTGGGGTTTTTGCTTCCTCTGGATTAACCCTTTTAACACTTTAAAACATTTAGCAAAAGGGGTGAATGGATGGGGGATGCTTTTTTTCGGCCTGACAAAATATGTAGTATACAGGTAATATAGTGATATAGCGATGTTTTAGGGTTATCAGGGACAAGGCTAAAAGTTGTGGTTTCAGCTGTTTTTTTATATTTAATTTTTTGCGTGCTTTTTAATTATTATTTTATTTTGCATACACTACTCACAGAAAGTTATTTATATTTGACTTTTGGTTGACATTTCAGAATGGTCTAATTTAAAGTACTAAATGAGTCCATCTCTTATCTTTACAATGCACAAGTCCAACTGTTCAATGTTTCAGTACTTTTTGCACTAACAAGGAGCTTAATGGGAAAATTCACAACAGGTGTTTGATCCTGGAATTGCCCTATACATTTAGGGGATCAATTTGAATTGGGATTTAAACAGTCTTCCTCATAGTGCTGTTCACATTTTGACATCATGAGATCAACCAAAAAATAAGGGACCATGTATTAAAATTTAACTTTTAATAGTAATATTAAAGGAGAGGGAGAAACAAAAAAGCCAAAAACAAAACAAACCAAAAAGAGGGGAGAAACCCCACCTCCCCCCAAAAGAAGTAAAGACCTGAATAGAAAATTCTACAATCCCTACTTAAACTTACCTTGCCCCATATACATACAGGGATTACACCCCGAAAAGGGTGGTCCTGTCAGAAACCTTTCCCTAAGATGAAAAGCCCTACAATAAACAAGATTGATATCCTGTCCCAAAATTATTCTGGCCCAACATGTTTCTGTGTCCCTCAAAACACTTCCTCAGGGGACTAAGTGTGGAAGAAAATGTTGTAGCAAGGATATGTACAAAGTGTCCTAAAATAGCGTAAGGACTATCTAATGCTAGGGCCAGATGAAAACAGATCCAGTCTATACATTAAACCTCTTTGCAAGGTAAGTGGAGACAGAGTCACTCCACATCTGACTAGGGAGTGGTATGATTTCCACTAAATCCCCTTTGCAGCAAGGTGGTGGGAGGGTGTATAATTTCCTTACCCTACCCATTCACCAAATGAGGCAAACATATACACAGATATCCCGAATGTTAGTATACCGCAGCCAATTCTTAAGATCCTTCTCCCACTAATGTTCCAATAACTGGAAACAAGCAGAATGTGGGTCCATATACATGAAAAGAATATTACTCACAGTACTAGTTTATGCAAAGAAAAGTGAATTTGCTTCACACCATCCGGTGTCCGAGTATTCACCTACATCATATATCCTCCAACAAACTACTGGAGTTCCACTAGTACATTAGAGACTGCTCAAGCAACCACGGGAGCCAAGTAGTAAAACAGAATGGTTCCTATTACTAAGACACATTCCTATACTCACGACCCCTCATCCATGCTGCCAATAGGATATATATGATGTAGGTGAATACTCGGACACCGGATGGTGTGAAGCGAATTCACTTTTCATTGCATAAACTAGTACTGTGAGTAATATTCTTTTCATGTATATGGACCCACATTCTGCTTGTTTCCAGTTATTGGAACATTAGTGGGAGAAGGATCTTAAGAATTGGCTGCGGTATACTAACATTCGGGATATCTGTGTATATGTTTGCCTCATTTGGTGAATGGGTGGGGTAAGGAAATTATACCACCCCTCCCACCACCTTGCTGCAAAGGGGATTTAGTGGAAATCATACCACTCCCTAGTCAGATGTGGAGTGACTCTGTCTCCACTTACCCTGCAAAGAGGTTTAATGTATAGACTGGATCTGTTTTCACCTGGCCCTAGCATTAGATAGTCCTTACGCTATTTTAGGACACTTTGTACATATCCTTGCTACAACATTTTCTTCCACATTTAGTCTCCTGAGGAAGTGTTTTGAGGGACACAGAAACATGTTGGGCCAGAATAATTTTGGGACAGGATATCAATCTTGTTTATTGTAGGGCTTTTCGTCTTAGGGAAAGGGTCCTTTCAGGACCGCCCTTTTCGGGTTGTAATCCATTTCTGTATATAGGGCAATGTTTGTTTAAGTATGGATTTTAGTATTTTCTATTCAGGTCTTTACTTCTTTTGGGGGGGGGGTTTGCTCCCCTCTTTTTGGTTTGTTTTGTTTTTGGCTTTTTTGTTTCTCCCTCTCCTTTAATATTACTATTAAAAGTTAAATTTTAATACATGGTCCCTTATTTTTTGGTTTTTTTGAATTATCATGTATTTTGTAGGGAGCTCCTATTAGAACAGGTGTACCCCTATCCCTACATAGTAATTTGTGTATCATCATGAGATCAAGACAACATCTTATAACTGATCAACAGTAGCTCACCATTGTGAGGCTTCAAGCAGGATGTTCTCAGACATTAGTGGCCACTGAGCTTAGAGTGTCAGAGAGTGTCATCAGCAGGTTACAACAGAGATACAGGCAGACTGAAAGAGTCATTGAAATGCAAAGAAGTTGATGTCCTTTGGCTCCATCACACACTGATAAACACTTTATTGTAAACCACGCCCTGTGGAACCTGATGATGAATGCCACACAACTCCTGGCATATTTAACCCCTTCCTGATGCCATGTTTGTGGGAGGTTTTTTTTTTTTTATGGCGTTCATTCTTCGGTAAAAATGATGTGTTATTGATACTCATCTGGAAATACAAAACATGTATTTTTTCTGTCATGCTTTGGTACCTTAAAAAATTCCAAACATTTTCTATTTTTGAAATTAGAGCCACGGCTCCATTTTGTGCGACCAATACCTTTTTGTACTAACACCTATGGGCTTGCGTGAGGGTGATTTTTTTTCTAGCTAAAGTGTACTTTTTATTGCTAGCAGTTTGGAATGCATGGAACTTTTTTTGATCACTTTTATTCCAATTTTTTTATAGGACGTGAAATGACCAAAAAAAACGCAATTTTGCCGTTTGGATTTTTTTTTTCTACGGTTTTCAGCATATGGGATAGATGATGTTTTATTTTTATAGATCAGACTTTTTCAGACTTTTTTTTGAGATACCAAATATGTGTAACTTTGTTATTATTTTTTCTTGTAAAATGGTGAAAGAGGGATAATTTGAACTTTTAATACTTTTTACTTTTTTTACATTTTAAAACTTTTTACTTAAAGTATTCAAAACAGCATTTTGAAACTTTATTTACCCATTAAATATTTCACAGACATGAAAGCAAAGTGGAGGTGAAATGTCAAAATTTCACTTTTTTTTTAGATTTTCAATATTTATCCATTATTCACTGGGACACGGTAGATGTGACCAGGGAAATGCAACTCAACATCAATTCCCCCAATTCTGCCATTTTAGAGATATTCCATATGTGCTCCTATTTGGCTCAACCACAAGCCTCAGAGTAGAAGGAGCACCTACCGGACTTGGGGTCTCTTTTTCATTATAATTTTATTTAGGCGCCATTTCAGGTTTGCAGACACCCTAAGGTGCTAAAACTTAATAAACACCCCTAAAAAGACCCCATATTGGAAACTATACCCCTTAAGGAATATTTCCAATGGTATAGTGAGTATATCTCAAAAAAGAGAAAAGTAATTCAGCTCACCTATTTAGACGAGGGGTGATTGCACGGAAAGCAGGGGGAGTCCGAGGTCAATCTCTCACATGTAAACATATGCAAAAAAAGAAGGAGGTGCACGATCCAGCAATTCACAATCACTCGTTGTATCTTCAAATAAAAGCTTGTAGTTTATTTAATCCATTTAAAAGCCTGGAAATGGCAACAAGTAGTGAAACACAAGTATCACACCAACGCGTTTCAGGAACAATTTCCCTTATTCATGGTGTAACTCTCCCTCTGACGTGACTTCCTTTTATAATCGAGATTGGTCAGAAACGTCACATGGTGTAAATTAAGGCATACATTTAAAATTTCAATAAAGACATTAAAACGAAGTGAAGTGTTTCTACCTGTTCACTGAGTCTTCCAATATAGCAGGACCTATGTTTAATAATGGAACATGAGATCGTGTCATTTGTTCAATCCCTGAGGGGCTCTGGTGTTCAAACGAAAGATCCACCAGGCCTCGCAGGATAATAATTTTTTTTTCTGATGTCACCTCCTCTGCACGATTTACGGACAACTTCTATAACTTGACATCTAAAGGTACTAGTATTACTTTGATGGTATTCAAAAAAATGTCATGAAGCCATGGATACATTTGTTCTTACTACCTTTTTTATATCTGTTAGATGCCTGCGTATCCGGGTTTTTAAATTTTTGGTACTTCATCCTACATACTGTACTTTACAATGGGTGCATGCTATTAAATAAATTATATTTTTGGTATTGCAGTTTGCATAATTAGATATTTTAAAACTCAAAATAATCCTTCTCTCTTATTCACACTAGAGGTAAGTGTAACCTAGGCGCCACTTTGGAAAAAATCTAAAATATATATCCTAGATGGCACAATAATTAGATATTTTAAAAAGGAAGTCACGTCACAGGGAGAGTTACACCATGAATAAGGGAAATTCTTCCTGAAACGCGTTGGTGTGATACTTGTGTTTCACTACTTGTTGCCATTTCCAGGCTTTTTAAAGGATTAAATAAACTACAAGCTTTTATTTGAAGATACAACGAGTGATTGTGAATTGCTGGATCGCGCACCTCCTTCTTTTTTTGTATAGTGAGTATATCGACCTCCACAGGTGTTTAACAAATTTTTTTTAGCATTAAGCTGTGAAAATGAAAAATATATTTTTTTCCAACATTTTAGCTGAAAATGTTTAATTTTTACAATGTCTTATGCTGTTCAAAAGTGGAGTTATTGGCTGCTGAGCCATGGCATCCTATTCCTCTTGAAGACCGCCCTTCAGGTCCAGGGGTAAAGAGTTACTCGCTTCTACATGGCGACTCAGTTGATTCCACAGGTTTTCTGGGGGTTCAAGTCTGGAGAAAGTGCCGGCCACTCTATTTGAGCTACCCCAGTCTCCAACAGCCATTCCCCAGTGATGCGACCTCAGTGAGGTGGAGCATTGTCATCCATGAAGATAAAATTAGCCCTGTGTTGTTCATGTAGAGGCCCATTGACTGGATTAATGATGCTATTTAAGTAGCAGAGTCTTGTCACTGTACTATTCACAAAGTGTAGGGCAGTTCTGTACTGACTAGACACACCTGCCCACAGTGTAACACCACCACTATCAAAGCTCATCTGATGACAAGAGTGGCTGATGTATAGAGCTCACTTAATGTCTTCAGCATTGTTGGCAGCCATCATTTCTGCTAAGACTGAATCGATTTTCGTCACTAAACAGCACTGAGTTCTCATCCAGTACAGATTCTCCCTAGCCCATGCAAGACAATTAGCATGTCAATGGTGGTGTTTTTAGGTACCACTGCCATCTAGCACACAGACCACACTGATGTAACTGGTTGCGAATAGTGTTGAGCGATTATTATCGACAAAGTTGAAATCGGCACGGTTTTTATGTTGATCAGATTTTTTAGATCACGCGATAATTTAGGTTAAAATCTGTGCATAATCTATTAATATCGCGCCATTTCGGTGCTTCCTGTCATTTTGGAGGCCAGCAAATCAGCTTAGAGAATAGAGCAGGGTGAGCTGTGTGTGCGACGTCATGACTGGGATGTGTATGGTTGCGATTGGCTGGAAAAATCACATGACCTTGTTTTACATAGAACAGCCCTTCCTGTTCATGATCAGTGTGTGTCAGTATCTCAAAGGAGTAGGACGTGCGCTCTGCCTCTGTGCAAACAGCTCAGCGAAATTATTCTATTTGTTCACAGAGACAGCTATACTTTTAGCTGTGAACCTTAGAACTTAGGTAGATCAGAGATTTGCAGATTTTAGGTAGTTAGGCTGAGAATTTTAAAGGAGCATCTACCGCTGTAAAGTCACGGGGGGAGTGGGGGAGGGGCCCGCGGGCGAACACAGACAAGCTCTTTAAAGGATACTGGATATTGTGCACCCAGACTTAGTGTAGACATTGCATTGCAATAGCTTTATTATTAACAGTTTTCTGTTGAAATATTACTTGGATGTTGGGCAGCCTGAACTTATATTAGGATACAGATCTTTTCTAGTAACTGCAGGTCTATTTGTTAGGTGCAAAACTCCACTTTTATTATCAGTATACATTTCAGATAGGTGTTTTTTTCACTTTTGGTCAGTCAAGCTTTGTTGATAGAGGTACCTTGCAGTTCAATTTGAATCTAGCAATTTTGTAGTCACCACAGGTGTATTGATAGGTGCCAAAAATACCTTTTATTATCCGTATACATTTCAGATACATGTTTTTTTCACTTTGGCGCAGGCCAGCTTTGTTCATAGAGCCACCTTGCAGTTAAATTTGAATACAGCAATTTTGTAGTCACCACAGGTGTATTGATAGGTGCCAAAAATACCGTTTATTATCCGTATACATTTCAGATACGTGTTTTTTTCACTTTTGGTCAGTCAAGCTTTGTTGATAGAGGTACGTTGAACTTAAATTTGAATCCAGCAATTGTGTAGTCACCACAGGTTGATAGGTGCCAAAAAATACCTTTTATTATCAGTATACATTTCAGATACGTGTTTTTTTCACTTTGGCGAAGGCCAGCTTTGTTGATAGAGCCACCTCGCAGTTCAATTTGAATACAGCAATTTTGTAGTCACCACAGGTGTATTGATAGGTGCCAAAAATACCGTTTATTATCCGTATACATTTCAGATAGGTGTTTTTTTCACTTTTGGTCAGTCAAGCTTTATTGATAGAGGTACCTTGCACTTAAATTTGAATCCAGCAATTTTGTAGTCACCACAGGTGTATTGATAGGTGCCAAAAATACCTTTTATTATCCGTATACATTTCAGATAGGTGTTTTTTTTTCACTTTTGGTCAGTCAAGCTTTGTTGATAGAGGTACCTTGCAGTTAAATTTGAATCCAGCAATTTTGTAGTCACCACAGGTGTATTGATAGGTGCCAAAAATACCGTTTATTATCCGTATACATTTCAGATACGTTTTTTTTTCACTTTTGGTCAGTCAAGCTTTGTTGATAGAGGTACCTTGCAGTTAAATTTGAATCCAGCAATTTTGTAGTCACCACAGGTGTATTGATAGGTGCCAAAAATACCTTTTATTATCCGTATACATTTCAGATACGTGTTTTTTTCACTTTGGCGCAGGCCAGCTTTGTTCATAGAGCCACCTTGCAGTTAAATTTGAATACAGCAATTTTGTAGTCACCACAGGTGTATTGATAGGTGCCAAAAATACCGTTTATTATCCGTATACATTTCAGATAGGTGTTTTTTTTCACTTTTGGTCAGTCAAGCTTTGTTGATAGAGGTACCTTGCACTTAAATTTGAATCCAGCAATTTTGTAGTCACCACAGGTGTATTGATAGGTGCCAAAAATAACTTTTATTATCCGTATACATTTCAGATACGTGTTTTTTTCACTTTGGCGCAGGCCAGCTTTGTTGATAGAGGTACCTTGCAGTTAAATTTGAATCCAGCAATTTTGTAGTCACCACAGGTGTATTGATAGGTGCCAAAAATACCTTTTATTATCCATATACATTTCAGATACGTGTTTTTTTTCACTTTTGGTCAGTCAAGCTTTGTTGATAGAGGTACCTTGCACTTAAATTTGAATCCAGCAATTTTGTAGTCACCACAGGTGTATTGATAGGTGCCAAAAATACCGTTTATTATCCGTATACATTTCAGATACGTGTTTTTTTCACTTTTGGTCAGTCAAGCTTTGTTGATAGAGGTACCTTGCAGTTAAATTTGAATCCAGCAATTTTGTAGTCACCACAGGTGCATTCCAAGTCGCCAAAAATACCTTTTATTATCCGTATACATTTCAGATACGTGTTTTTTTCACTTTGGCGCAGGCCAGCTTTGTTCATAGAGCCACCTTGCAGTTAAATTTGAATACAGCAATTTTGTAGTCACCACAGGTGTATTGATAGGTGCCAAAAATACAGTTTATTATCCGTATACATTTCAGATAGGTGTTTTTTTCACTTTTGGTCAGTCAAGCTTTGTTGATAGAGGTAACTTGCACTTAAATTTGAATCCAGCAATTTTGTAGTCACCACAGGTGTATTGATAGGTGCCAAAAATACCGTTTATTATCTGTATACATTTCAGATACGTATTTTTTTCACTTTTGGTCAGTCAAGCTTTGTTGATGGATGACAAGAACCTTGTGCCAGGCAAGGTGGTGTGCGATAACAGTCGAAATCTGCTGGCCGCCCTTAAGATCGGTAGGCTGGAGCACATCCCTTGAATGGCACATGTCATGAACCTTGTCGTCCAGAAATTTCTAAAGAGCTACCCGGGTCTGGACTGCCTGCTGAGGAAGGCTCGAGATCTGAGTTCGCACTTCCACCGTTTGCACCCTGCTTCGTCCCGCCTGGCTGCGTTGCAGCGTCAGCTCAGCCTCCCCGTCAACCGTCTCATTGTTGACGTGGCAACACGCTGGAATTCCACCCACCACATGCTCCAGCGATTGTGGCAGCCATTACGCAGTACGAAGTGACACATGGCCTGACAAGCAGCGGTGCGGACCTCGGGGTGTTGAGCCACCGAGAGTGGAGGCAGGTGAAAAAGCTCTGCACCATCCTTACCAGTTTTGAAGAAGCCACCACAATGGTCAGTGCGGACAATGCCCTTGTCAGCATGACCATTGTAGTGATCTTAGTTCTGGAACGATCGTTGGACACTCTGAAACATCAGGTCCCACCAGCAACGGAGGAGGAGACGGATACAGATGCGGACACGGAGCCTTTCTCTCCGTCGAATCCACAAAGCCCGACAGTTTCTCAATTTTATTGGTCTTCATTAGGCAGTGGTTTGGGGTCCAGGGCTAGTGCAAGGCTCTCAGGGTGCATCATCTGAGGCAAGTCAGGGCTGTGTTGAAGCTGTGCCGGAGGAAGCGGAGGAGGAGGAGAAGGAGGAGGTATTCCTAGACACCGACGTTACCGACGTCCTTGCCTTGGAAAGAGGTTGACGCGAACTTGAGGCGGAGGAGGAAGATGAGGAAGATCAGTTTGCTAGTTCTCCTCGACCCAGAAGCTTCGGAAATTAAGGCTCCATTTCTCACAGGAGTGCTTGGATGCTCCATTTCCTCCAACATGATCCTCGCATTAAGGCCATCAAAATGAACAACAGTTACTGAATGGCCACCCTCCTGGATCCCCGGTACAAAACAAAACTCAGCACTTTCCTTCCACCCACCCAAATAGAGAGTAAAATGAAGGAAATGGAAACCTTGCTGATTGATCAACTGGAGACATCTGTTGAGTCTGCTTCACGTTCTTCTAATGTCACGGTAGAACAACATCAGCGACGTGACAGCAGTGGAGTGCCAAGTAGCCGTAACGGCAGCAGCAGGCAAGGTGGCAGAAGCCTAATGGGTGACCTCTGGCAATCTTTATTTACCACCTCACCAACGCATGCAATGCAGGGCACACATACAACACACAGAGACCAGCTTAAGATCATGGTGCACTATCTGCGTCTCAACACCGATGTTTTTGTATGTGTTCCGGACCCAATAGACTTCTGGGTATCCAAAAGGGACGAATCGCCCGAGCTCGTTCGCCTTGCCATAGAGGTGTTGTCCAGCACAGCAGCCAGCGTCATATCTGAGCGGACCTTCAGCACAGCTGGAGGAGTCATTACAGACAAACGCATCCGGCTTTCCACAGATAATGTGGATCGATTGACTTTCATCAAGATGAATCAGGCATGGATCTCTGATGATGTTGTGGCCCCAATTGCCGAGGTCACCGATTAGTTGCCGGTCTACTTCACATTCCTCTTCAAACAGAAATGGTCCTCTTGAAAACTTTTTTTTAAAATGATCATTTCTTACTGCAATTTTTATTCTCAGTTCCCAACAGTTCATTTTGCTGGTTTTGCTGTGAGGAGACTGTAAAAGACAGCAAGGTTTCATGACAACACTGTATTCCATTTACTCACTTTATCTTTAGAAGTTTTCGCATTGTCAATGGTTTTGAGGTCATGTTGCTGTGAGATACAGCTATAATTATGGTCCTTTGGAACAGAAATGTGACTTCTAAGTGGCATTTCTCCATCACAATTTTTAATAGTGGCTGAGAAGTCATTTTTATAATTTATTGGGTCATGCTGCTTTGAAATGCATCAATACTACAGGTCCTATTATAAAAAAAATTGTTTCTAACAGACATTTGTTCTTCACAATTGTCAAAAGTGGCTCAAGGGTCATGTTTTGAATTTTTGGGGGCATTTTGCTGTGACATGCAGCTATACTACAGGTCCTATTCTCAAAAAAGGTTGTTTCTAACAGACATTTGTTCTTCACAACTGTCCAAAGTGGCTCAAGGGTCATGCTTTGAATTTTTGGGGGCATTTTGCTGTGACATGCAGCTATACTACAGGTCCTATTCTAAAAAACTATTATACTATTACACTATTATAAAAAAATGTTGTTTCTAACAGACATTTGTTCTTCACAATTGTCAAAAGTGGCTCAAGGGTGATGGTACTGTCAAAAACAGGAATAGGTAGGACACTGTTAATGGACACATATTGCAAAATGACTTGTTTTTGCAAGATCTTTAACAGAGCTAGCAATCCCTGTAGTGAGACAACCCATATAATACATTTAAAAAAAGAGAAACAAAGATGTGGTGGGATTCCATCCTATTTTAAAAATGTGTTTTCTAGAATTAAACTACTAAAAAAAACTGGCATGCACAAAATAGCTGATACAAATATTCCTCTGAATTGTACAAGGGAGGTACAGGAAGACTTGAACAGATGTAGGTTACCCAGGACAGGTATAGTCAATGTCCAGTTCAACTAAAATGGTGGTTGAAAGACTCCTTTTTCCGGCACTTTTTAAATCTGGGGGTCATGCAGGTTTGGGGCTCATGCTGTGGCCCAGGACATGGATAGTCAATGTCCAGTTCAACTAAAATGGTGGTTGAAAGACTCCTTTTCCGGCACTTTTTAATCCGGGGGTCATGCAGGTTTGGGGCTCATGCTGTGGCCCAGGACAGGTATAGTCAATGTCCAGTTCAACTAAAATGGTGGTTCAAAGACTCCTTTTCCCAGCACTTTTTAATCTGTGGGTCAGACAGGTTTAATGGTCATACTGCGGTACAGAACAGATATAGTTAATGTCCAGTTCAACTAAAATGGTGGCTCAAAGACTCCTTTTTGCGGCAGTTTTTACATCTGGGGGTCATACAGGTTTGGGGCTCATGCTGTGGCCCAGGACAGGTATAGTCAATGTCCAGTTTAAGTAAAATGATGGTTCAAATCATACTGCCTTCTGGCACTTTTTAATTTGTGGGTCATGCACGTTTAAGGGTCATGCTGTGGTGCAAGACAGGGATAGTGAATGGTCTGTGACTTTTTTTCTGTGGATTTTAAAACCTAAGTGTGTTGCCTAAGATGTAGCACGTATCCATTTGACTCCTGTGGATGTTAATTCCAGCTTCTCCAGCCCTGTTTGGGTGTAAGAATGAAGGTGTTGTTCCTCTCCCATAGACTTTAATGGTCATCGGTGATAATCTATTATCGACTATCGAATACCGTGTTGATAATTGACGATATCGACTATCGAACCGATGACGATAGTCAACATAATCGCTCATCACTATTTGTGAATGGTCTGATGTGACACTTGGGAGTCTTTCACCTACCTTAAACATGCCTGGAGTTGTGTTGTATTCATCATCTGGTTCAGCAGGGCATTGTTTTCAATGAAGCAGTTATAAAATCATCAAAAGATGTTCACTACTTTGCCTTTCTTCGAGTCTCTCTGTATCTCTGTTGTAACCTGATGATGACACTCTGATACTCTGAGCTCAGTGGCCACTTTCGTCTGAGAGCATCCTGCTTGAAGTCTCGCAATGGTGATATACTGTTGATCAATTGTAAGGTGTTGTCTTAGACTCATTATGTCAAAATGTGAACAGCATGATGTGGCGGACTGTTTAAATCCCAATTCAAACTGATCCCCTAAGGTTATTAGGCCATTCAGGGATTAAACACTTGTTGGGAATTTTGCTATTAAGTTCCATGTTAGAGATCAGCAAGTTGTGCAAAAAGTACTAAAATACTGAACAGTTGGACATCTGCATTCTAAAGTTAAGAGATGGTCTCATTTAGTGCATGCAAAAAAAAAAATTGAAGACATTTTATGTTCACCCTCAAATTTCAACCAAAAGCAAAATATCCCTAACTTTTTATGAGCAGTGTATCTATTCTTCTTTTTCATTGTAATGGATTATGCACTTTATTAATTATTATTCTATATACTTTATGCTACTATAATTATGTTACCAATGTGTATCCTTCATGATACTTATCTCATCTAATGTATTTATTCCCCATAATCATGGGGGATATTTCCCTCCAATATCTATTTGGATAATGTTTGATCTTTTTTATGTATGGTAATGAAATTACATTTTGTATACTGTTTGACTAGCTTATGTTGTTTATTAGGCTATATCTACACAATAGTGGACAAAAAAAAACCTGAAAACCAAATCCTAAAAACATCCATAAAACTGAGTTTTTTGTTTACTGCCTGTCAAAAGCTGCTGAAAAGACATCTGTTTTAAGGTGTGTTTTGCATTTTTTGCCACGTCTTTTGGCACTTTTTTAAGCGCATTTTTGTTTCAGAAATGCAAAGCATTAGAATTGTTGTGGATTTCTGAAAAAAAAAAACGCGCCAAAAAATGTCTGGTGCTTTACATAGACTCCAATAGTATGTTTTCTGCTTTGCTCAGTCATTTTTTTGCAACATGTTGCAAAAAATAACCAGCAAATAAAACAAGCAGAAAAGACGGTTTGTGGAGACAACAGGATGTTTTTACTATACAAGTCTATGGGACCTCTTTTCAGTCTTTTTTTGGCTTTTTATAAAGCGAAAAAAATGCTGAAAAAAGGACGTTTTTGTGTGCAGTGGAGACATAGCCTTACACATTTGTTAGAGTTCTTTTAGAAAACATGCGCATTTTCTCTTGTCTAGTTTATAGGGGGAGGGAATTCTCTTTAAATCTATTATGGGTCAATTAAAGGATGTTCCGTAACCTGTATTTCTATTGTATTGTATTGTATATAATAATAATAATAATAATAATAATAATAATATAATAATATAATAATAATAATCTTTATTTCTATAGCGCCAACATATTCCGCAGCACTTTACAAATTCAAGGGTAAACATACAGTCATTACACATTAAAAGTACTTACAAACGAGACACAAGGTGTGAGGGCCCTGCTCGTGAGAGCTTCCAATCTATTAGGGTGTATGGGTGAAACATACGGTAAGAAGTGCCAAGTTTACAATGGTCCGGCCATATTTCATAAATAGGGGGTGGTTTACATGAAAAATGGATGAACCTGCCACCCAGACTGTACATCTATATACAGATAAGTGCCTAGTGAGTGCCCAAGTGCAGTGGAGTGACAGATTGTGTGATAGCAGTTAGGGATTTTTGGTGGGCCAGACCGAGAAGATGTATTTTCAGGGCCCTCTTATAACTGTGAGGGTTGTGAATGTGCCTGATCGCCCGCGGTAGCATATTCCAGAGAATTGGTGCCGCACTGTGAAATCTTGTAGGCGGGCATGGGAGTTCGGATGATTGAGGAATGTAGTCTGATATCATCAGCAGAGCGGAGAGCACGGGTAGGGCGGTAGACAGAGACTAGGGAGGAGATGTAGGGAGGAGCAGCGCTGTGGAGAGCTTTATGGGTGAGAGTGCTGAGTTTATACTGTATCCTGTACTGGATGGGCAACCAGTGCAGTGACTGACACAGGGTAGAGGCATCAGTATAGCGGCTGGAGAGAAAGACAAGCCTGGCTGCTGCATTCTGGACAGATTGGAGAGGGGAGAGTTTGCAGAGAGGGAGACCGATAAGCAAGGAGTTACAGTAGTCAAAGAAGAGAAAGAATAAGAGCAGTAATGAGAGTTTGAGTCGTTTCCACAGTGAGAAATGGACGGATTTTGGAGATATTCTTGAGGTGCAGGTGACAGGAGCGGGCAAGGGATTGGATATATGGGGAGAAGGTCAGATCAGAATCAAATAAAACCCCTAGGCAGCAGGCCCGCTGTCTAGGGGAAATGGTGGTACCACATACAGAAACAGAAATAGCAGGGGGGGGTTGGTTAGTAGATGGCGGAAAGACAAGAAGTTCAGTCTTAGTGAGGTTTAGTTTCAGATGGAGAGAGGACATGATGTCAGAGACAGCGGACAGACAGTCACTGGTGTTTTGTAGCAAGGCTGGAGTGATGTCACGGGAGGAGGTATATAATTGGGGGTCATCCGCATAGAGATGGTACTGGAAGCCAAATCTACTGATGGTTGCTCCAATGGGGGCTGTGTACAATGAAAAGAGGAGAGGACCTAGAACTGATCCCTGAGGAACTCCAACAGCAAGAGGAGAGGAGACGAGGTCGAACCAGAAAATGAGACACTGAAGGAGCGGTCAGAGAGGTAGGATGAGAACCAAGCGAAAAGCGGTGTCCTGAGGCCAATGGAGCTGAGCAGGGCTTGAGGAGAAGTTGGGGGGATCCACAGTGTCAAATGCTGCAGAGAGATCCAAGAGAAGCAACAATGAGTAGTTACCCTGAGATTTTGCTGTTAGGAGGTCATTTGAGACTTTAACTAAGGCGGTTTCCGTGGAGTGTAGGTTATATCTTTTTCAACTGCATCTAGAAGAATGATAGAACGTCAGATTCAATAGTGAACAAGTTTTTTGTTTTATAGAAAAAGAATAAGGATGACATTCAGGTAATTTTATGAAAAGAATGAGAAATTGTTCATTCATGACAACAGGTTCTCTGTCACAAGCATCGGTTTTACACATGTCAGACACTTGTTATGATGTATCTTCATGATTAATTTTTCTAGGAATGAAGTTAAGTTCCCAGAAGATTGAAACATATGCCAGGATATATTGTTTGATTGCTGCAGTTGAAGCCCTGCAAGGTTTTGGCTGAGATCAGAGTTCTAGTGAAGTACATAAATAATCCAAAATCATTTCCAAGCATCCATGTTTCCCTCTAAGCTCACAGTTCCTTCGGTGACTTGTAAATGTGCCAATAAGATCGAAGTAGTTGAAAATTGTGTTCACTTATGAATTAATTTCTAGACTGAATGCTCTGCCATTCACATATGTAAAATAGAGGTTTTAATAAAATAGCATTTAAAAAGTTCTGCTGCACTCAATCATTTTTCCTATGTATGGCTAATAAAATGCATTGTTTTTTTATACTACTATATGGAAATTAATCTTTTGAACATTTTTGTGAACTTCAAACATAAAATTACCAGGCCTAAAGAAGATAGACTGTAAGTCATCACTTTCTTTAGTAATTTATGGCATTTGTTGATCGATGAACTCCCATTCCCTGCCGCTCCTGGCATAGTTACAAGGTTGGCAGCGTTACTTTTGAATGGGGATGTCCCTGCTGACAACGCTGATTGACTGCAGCAGTCATGTGCCACTAACTTGCATCACTGTTTGGAAGTGAACAGTTCCGAACGGTAATGTAAATAAGTGGCAGGTGACGGCTGTGACCAATCAGTGACCACAGCGTTGATGTCCCCATTTGGAAGTGATGGCGTGTCAACAGAAGACCAAAGAGACGCACTGCTGGAACAGAGGACTGGACGTAGACAAGTATAACTCTTTTTTTGTTTTACTAGGGGCACAGGAGCTACTTAAAACATAGTTCTGCTTTGTAGTTTTTAATTGTGCTCACTTTTCCTTTTAGGTCAAATGTCAGAGTTCTGGGTATTTGTTTTATCCATATATTTCTACCCTAATATAGAAGGGAAATGTATGATGATTTTTGTTATATACATGTTTGATCCATCTGGTACAGTACATTTTCCAAATTTTATTTTAAACCCTTTACTATCTATTAACTAGGAGAAGCTGTCTTATGAAAATTGGATTTTTGTACTCTAGGAACAACTAAAAAGGGTTTGCTCTACCTAGGCAGACCATATCCCTTCCTTGAACATTAGGCATCATGCAGCTGTTCACACAGAGTACTTTATGAGCCAGACTTGCATCAACTGATGTCAGGGCATTAACCTGGTAAAATTTGGTAAATTCATGCACTTAAGTAGAGATGGGCGAATTGATTCTAACAAAGTGGAATTCGTTTAGAACTTCAGGAATACTTCAGCTCTGCACAAAGCTGAAGATTAGGGTGATTCGTGGGAACGAAGCGACTTTTTTATTGGTAAAATGGCCGTGAGCACATGGCGTTACATGGAGCAGAGAACTCTGGGAGGAAGAAAGGAACACCCTCAATGACATGTGCAGACATGAAGCCAATCAGCGACCGGCGGGCTTCTGTGACATCACAGCCCTATAAATACGGACACCATCTTAAATCTTCAAACTGCTCACTGTGAGTCCTGTCATAAGCATCTTGCTGCTGCTGCTGCACTATATTGAACTTATTGTAAAACAAACTCATTTTATCAGCGACTGGGGGGGAAAGACCATCACAAGTGTGTGTCATTTGCACACTTGTTACTCAAGCAACGTTATTATCTATCTGCTGCTGCACTATATTGCACTCATTATAAAACAAACTCGTTTTATCAGCGACTGGGGGAAAGACCATCACAAGTATGTGTCATTTGCACACTTGTTATTTAACCAGCATTATTATTTTGGTTTAGTTTGTGGGGTATTCTCCCTAAAGTCCAGGGTGGGTGTACTTCTGTCCCATATATGCCTCAATTAAATATGGTTGTTCTGAAGGGTATTTAATACCCAAGGCTTAATTTAACCCCTTGATTGTGGGTTAATTTGCAGTAAAATACAGGGTGTCTTTTTTGTTTTGTCCCATATACGCCTAAATTACATCTGATTTTTCTGTAGGGTATTTCATACACAAGGCTTAATTTAGCTTCTTGATTGTGCGGTAATTTGGAATAAAGTACAGGGTGTCTGTACTTTTTGGTCCCCTATATGCCTAATTTACATCTGTTTTTTTTCTGTATGATATTTCATACACAAGGCTTAATTTAACTTCTTGATTGTGCGGTAATTTGCACTAAAATACAGGGTGTCTGCATTTTTTGGTCCTATATATGCTTAAATTACATCTGATTGTTCTGTATGCTATTTAATACCCAAGGGTTAATTTAAACTCTTGATTGTGGGGTAATTTGGAAGAAAATACAGGGTGTGTGTATTTCTGCCACATACATGCTTGAAATCCATCAACTCCAGACCAGTGGGGGTATTTTAATCTGTTGCCAAGAGTTGATTTATTCACTTTTTGTGGAGAATTCTGTGTCAAATCCAGTGTTTGTGTATTTCAGCCCTACATACATCTCAAATCCAGCCACTCTAGTCTCTTGGGATATTGCTATCTGTGGCAAACAGTACATTTTTTTCAATTATTGTGGTGATTCTGTTAAATGCTGATACATGTAGAGCCCCCCCCCCAAAAGAGTGAAGAGGGTGTCAGTAATTTTGCATTGACATCAATAATCATTTTGCCATTCCTTTGATACTTCAGTGTCCGCTTTCAATTGGTCAATAATCCATCATTGCTAAAGCCAAAAAGAAACAGCAGTTGATCCCAAAAATATGTAAATGGGATATTTGCATGTGTTCTGTGTTTTGTATCCACTCCTGCTTTTGGCTACCTACTCATCTGACAATCCTGATACAAACAAAGAACCATGCAATATTAGCCTTACGGCTTCTCCGAAAACACTATCGATTGTGTTTGTCCTTTTCATGCCTTGTGACAGATTAAAAGAAGGGGAAAACTAAACATAGTGGCAACATCATGGAGTGGGGGAGGGTGGAAACAGCATTAGAACCATAGGGTGGTCGACTGAGAGAGGGTGGTCAGTTGACAGCAGCATGAATAGCTCCAAAACTTCCCAGATGAATGTATAGAGAATCTTCACAATCAAATAATAAAGCAGAAAAAATAATTCTCCTTAAAATATAACTTTTAATAATCAATTTAAAAATCTTAGCCCAATACATAGAAATGGGACATATAAAGAAACAATTAGAGTGTATACAAATATGTTACAAAAACTCACTCCTATATAACCTACACTCTACAAAAAACCCTCAGCAGAGATCCCGCCCTGATAAGGGTGACCCCCACAAAAAATTCCTATGCTAATCCCTGTATTCCACCTTATCCTTAGTAGTAATAACATATAGTATAAAGGGGAAAAATAACACAGGGTCCACAAAGTAACAGCAGTGACTAGTCAAGACACAATGTAAAAAAACTACATTATCTGTCTCAGACTAAGAATACATATATAATTCTCCAGACGCATTTCGTCCCACTTCCAGGGAGTTCTCAATGGGGTTGAATCCACCAAACAAATATAAATATAATACACTGCTCAAAACAAAACAAAACACAGGTACCCTTATCTCAATAAATAAGTGAGCACAAAAAATAGTACCGTGCTTCAACACTCATTTCTCTTTTTTTACTACAGTGTTGTCCACTAGTAGTTGTTCCAAGGGGCTGGGGTCTCCATGCGATGGGGAAGCCAATGGCGGCAAAATGTCCCACATTTTTTATGCCCACATTGGCGTAGGTGAAGCGCTGATGTTGATGAGGGCAGTGGGCCAACGTTAGGGCCCTGGTCACGCTTTTCTTTCTGCCCACAGATTCGACAATAGTCATGTTCGCCCCCTGTTGTGTTCAAATAACTCCACAACCGCCAAGTGGTGATTTTTTTTCACCAATGTTCGCACCCCGACTGACTGTTACCACCGCTGCCCCCTGAGCCACGGTCGCTAATTTCGGGGCCGCAAAGTGGGTGGTCTAAATCGTGGCTGTTTAGCTCCCAACCTCGCACTGCTGTCACCCTGCTGACTTCTGGCCACAATTCCGACTTGCGGGCTGCGCCACGGCTTGACACACAAGCCGCCCCTCTCTTCTCCCAAAGAAAATTTTGAAAAAACCCTTGTTTTCCGGGGCCGGGACAATGGGTGGGCCAAGGGTAACGAGCCCCGCCTAGGGCGCCATTTCCCACCCCAAAGGGCCAAAAAAGGGGGAGCACAGGAATGCATGGAGGGGGGGGGGATTAAATTTTTTCCCTTTTGGGGGGGCACTGAAATCCCTTGTTTAACTAGGGAAACCAATACCTTTTTTTTTTTTCCCCAAGCCTCGCTTGCTTCACCCGGCCCCCCAGTGCGACCCCGGTTTCATCAATTAGTGTTTGTTTTTCACCCGCCGCCCCCCTAAAAGGTTTTGTCGCTTACAAACCCTAAACCCCGCCCCGCAACAAAACCCCCCCCATGCCACCCTCCTCATTTGGTTAGCGATTGCGTTGGCTATCGGGGATCGTCGTTAGTGAATGGCCCCCTATCGAAAAAAAGGTTTTTCGATAGGGGGCATCGATTTGAGCGATTTCCCATTAAAGTCTATGGGGGGGGGGCAAACAACACCTTCATTTTTAACACCCAAAAAAAGGGGGGGAGAAGCTAAATTAACACCACAACAGTAAAAAGGGGAAAAGTGCCATTTGGGGCCAACACATTTTAGGCTATAAAAAGTCACAGAAAAAAAAAAAAACCCCCAGACATTCACTTTCCCCTGTTTTGTACCAAAAGCATGATTTTTAAAACCCTGCATCCCCCACAAATTAAAAAGTGCCAAAGGCAGTTTTGTTTGGAACCCCCGGGTTCTTTCCCTTGAACGGGACATTAAATATCCCTTCCGGAAACCCGCAGAAATGAGCCCAAAACCCTGCAGGACCCCCAGATTTAAAAATTTGCCGAAAAAAAGGAGTTTTTTTCCAACCCAAACCATTTTAGTTGAACGGGGACACTAAAATTTTCTGCCTGTCCCGCAGAATAAACCATTTAAACCGGGTTCTGCCCCAAAAGTTTAAAAAGTCCCCAGAAAAAGGAGTTTTCAACCACCTTTTTTATTTTGAACTGGAAATATACTGCCCTTTGGGCCCCCAGAATGACCATTAAACCTGTCTGACCCCCAGTTTTCAAAGTCCCGGGAAAAAAGAGTTTTTAAAACCCACCATTTTATTAAAACTGGACATTGACAAAAAAACTGCCCCGGTGCCAAAACATGACCCGGGGCCCGGATTTACATTTGGGTTGGGGTTTGAGAGCCCCCTGGCGCCGTCATCTATTAAAAAGCAGGTTAAAATGCCCTGAGGGACGCACCCAAAAAAAAAACTGCCCGTGCAAAAAGCAGATTTGCAGAAGCGGAAGTGTGAAAAACTCCACCCTTTCCCTCATTACCGTAAAGACCGGGGTTTAGCGCTTCCCCCTCCGATGAGGGCGCCCAAAATTGAGCTTCACTTGGAAAAAAACGGATTGGTTAACCCCTCCTTTTTAAAAACCCAGGTGCCCTTTTCCCTTGGCTTTTTTTTTTTCCCTCTTTTTTACTAAACCCCGTGCTGGGGGGAAAATTGTCTCTGTACTTTGTTTCGGTCCGTGCCCCATACCAAAGTCCTTTGAATAACCTAAATCTGGTCAAGTTTTTCCTGTCCCTTTCCCTTGTAAAAAATTTCAGGGGTTTTTTTTTTTCCCAAGCTATTTTGTACATGCATTTTTTAGTAGTTTAATTCAAGAAAAAAAAATTTTTTAAAAAATTAGGTTTGGAAACCCCCACCATGCTTTGTTTCTCTTTTTTTAATTGTTTTAAAATTGGGTTTGTCTAAATACGGGGATTGTTTAACATTTTTAAAGATTTGCAAAAACAAGTCATTTTTGAAAAATATGTTCCATTAAAGTGTTCCCCTATTCCTTTTTCGAAGCACCATGCCCCTTGACCCAACTTTGAAAATTTGGGTGAAGAACAAATGCCCTGTTAGAAAAAACCATTTTTTTAGAATAGACCCTTAAAGTAAGTTTGAATGTAACAGCAAAATGCCCCCAAAAATTAAAAGGGCCTACCCTTGACCCCATTTTGGCCCAGTTTGAAGAACAAATGTCGGGGGGGAAAAACCAACATTTTTTTAAAATTTGGGGGCCTTTTTAGTATAGCTCCCCATGTCACAGAAAAAAATCCCCCCAAAAAAAATTAAAAAGTTGGCCCCTTGAGCCACTTTGGACAATTGTGAAGAAAAAAATGCCTTTTTAGAAAAAAACATGTTTTAGAATGGGAAAACCCTGTAGAAATAGCTGCATGTCACAGAAAAAAATCCCCCACAAATTCAAAAAACATAAACCATGAGCCACTTTTTTAAACCTTTTGGAAAAAACAAATGTTTATTAGAAACAACATTTTTTAGAATGGACCTTATTTATTTGTACTTTTTTAAAAAGCAAAATCCCCCCAAAAAATTCCCAAAGCATGCCCCTTGACCCCTTTTTTGGCCCCAATTGTAAAAAACCCAAAAAAAATTCTTTTAAAACAACTTTTTTTAAAAAATAGGACCTGAAAGTTTTTGCTGCATTTAAAAGCAGCATAACCCAAAAAAATTTTTAAAAATGACTTCTAAACCACTTTTAAAAAATTGTGAGGGAGAAATGCCACTTAAAAAGCCACTTTTCTTTTCCCCAAAGGACCATATCAATTGCTGTATCTCACACCCAAACTGCCCAAAAAAAAAATTTTTAAAAAAGACTTCTCAGCCACTGTTAAAAATTGTAAAGGGAGAAAGGGCCAAATTAGAAGCCCATTTCTGTTCCAAAGGCCATGATTTTTGCTGTATTCACCCCTTAAAAATAAACCCCAAAAAATTATAAAAAATGACTTTCAGCCCTGTTAAAAATTGTGAGGGGAAAGGGCCATTTTAAAAACCAAAATTTCTGTTCCAAAGGCCCCAAAAAAATTTATAGTGTATCCCCACAGAACATGACCTAAAAACCCAATTGAAAATTGCCAAAACCTCTTAAGATAAAGTGGGGGGGAAAAAAATTGGGGGGGGGGGAAAAAATACGGTGTTGTTAGGGAAACCCTTGTGTTTTTTAACAGTCCCCCTCACAGCAAAAGAGAATAAAAAAAAAAAAAGAGAAAAAAAATTTGCAGTAAAAAATGATCATTTTAAAAAAAAAAGTTTTAAAGGGAGGCCCCTTTTTCTGTTTAAAAAGGGAAAGGGTGAAGTGGGGCCCGGGAACCCCTTAATCGGTGCCTCGGCAATTGGGGCCAAAACTTTAAACAAGATCCTTCCCTGATTCCACCCTTGAGAAATTTAAAACGATCCACATTATCTGTGGAAACCCGGGAAAGTGTTTGTCGGGAAAATGACACCCCCCCACTGTGCTGAAGGCCCCGCTCAGATATGACGCTGGCTGCTGGGCAGGAAAAAACACCTTTTAATGGCGTGACGACCCAAAGGCTGGGGCCCTTTCGTCCTTTTTGGAAATACCCAGAAGTCTATTGGGCCCGGGAACACTTTGCAAAAAACACCCGGTTTTTGAGACGCAAAATAGCCCTGACCATGTTTTTAAACTGATTCTGTGTTTTGGGGATGTTGCCCCTGCTTTTGGAAATGCGTTGGGGGGAGGGGGAAAAACAAAGATTCCCGAGGTCCCCCCAATTAGGCTTCCGCCACCCTTGCCCTGCTGTTTGCCGCAAAGGCCAAAATTGGCCTCTACTGCTGCCAAGCCCGCTGAGGTTGTTCCACCGTGACTTTTGGGGGAAACCCGTAAAGGGAAAGACCCCAACAGATTCTCCATTTGGGATCAATCAGCAAGGTCCCCTTTTTCCTCATTTTACTCCCCAAATTGGGGGTTTGGGTGGAAGGAAAGTGCTGAGTTTTGTTTTGTACCGGGGACCCGGGGAGGGTTCCCCCCAAAAATGTTTTTTCTTTTTGATGGCCTTAATGCAGGATAAAGTTGGGGGAAAATTGGGCTCCAAGCACTCAGTGAGAGATGGACCCTTGTTTTCCCCAAGCCTCGGGGCCGAGGGGCACTACCCAAACTGATTTCCTCATCTTCCTCCTCGCCTAAAATTTCGCCCCCAAAACCTTTTTCCAAGGAAAGGGAAGGGGTGGGTAACATCGGTGTCTAGGAAATACCCCCTCCTCCTCCTCCTCCCTCCTCCCCCCTCTGCTTCCCTCCGGAAAAGTTTCAACACAGCCCCGACTTGCCTGAGATAAAACCCCCCCGGAGAGTGATGCGCCACTTTCCCACTAC
This sequence comes from Phyllomedusa bahiana, assembly GCA_025379985.1. Lineage (NCBI taxonomy): Eukaryota > Metazoa > Chordata > Amphibia > Anura > Hylidae > Phyllomedusa > Phyllomedusa bahiana. The sequence goes on along the minus strand of JAODAL010010774.1, from coordinate 19,485 downwards.
TCGGGCCCCCAAAACCACTCCCTAAAATGAAGAACCATGAAATTTTTGGAAATGTCGGGCCTTGTGGATTTGAGGGAAAGAGAAAGGCTCCGTGTCCGCATCGTGCCGTCTCCTCCTCCGTCGTTTGGGGGGACCTGTTGTTTCAGAGTGTCCAACGATGGGTTCCAAACTAAGATCACTACAATGGTCATGCTGACAAGGGCAAAATGTCCCCCACTGCCCCTTTTGGGGGCTTCTTAAAAACTGGCAAGGATGGTGCAGAAGCTCTTTCCCCCTGCCCCCCACTCTCGGGGGTTTTCCCAACACCCCGGGGTTTCCGCACCGCTGTTGTCAGGCCATGTGCCCACTTGGGAATTTGGCTTTTGGCCCCCTGCTTCCACAATCGCTGGAGCATTTTGGAGGGTGGAATTCCAGCGGTTGCCACGTCAACAATGGACGGTTGAGGGGGAAAGGCCGAGCTGACGCTGCAACGCACCCAGGCGGGACAAAGCGGGGTTTTGCGAACGGCAAAAGTGCGAATAAGACCTCGGGGCCTTTTTCGAAAGGAAGTCCAAAAACCCGGGAGCTTTTTAAAAATTTTTGGGATGACAAGGTTAAAGACATGTGCCAGGCAAGGGGTTTTTGCTCCGCCAACCGATTTTAAAGGGGCCCGGCCCCGCAGTTTTAAACCCGGGTTATGCACAACCCCCTTTGCCTGGCAAAAGGGTTCTTGTAACCCACCCGCGCTGGGGTCTCGTTTTTTTAGGCCGCCCCACACTCCAAACCTGTGTGGGGGAGGTTTCCCAAAGGGGCCAGTTTAAATTTTTAAAACACGGCCCCTGGTTCTCGGGGCACGTGATGCCACCCAGAGGCCCGGGGGGAAAAGGGCCCTGCACCTTTCCCTGCGGTTTTGAAGAGCGTGCCCCCGACCCTTTGAGGGGGCCACCTCACCCCCAAGACATCCACCCAGCTCACCCCCGTGAGCTTTTCACAGAGATAAAAGCGGCCTTGGCCCTGCTTACTAGTCCATGTGTCGGGGGTTTAGATGGACTTTTTCCCGGGAAAAGATGCAACAACCCCGCTTGAAAAATTTTTTGGGTGACAAAAGTGGCTGGGGCCCTGGCAAAAGGGGCGGCTTTTTTGGAAAAAAATGGGCCCGCTCGGCATTTGGTAAAGGGGGCAGGCGAGGGGCCCTGACTGGCGGAAACCCTTTTGTGTCCCCCAGCGGAAAAAGGGAACATTTCCAAGGCCAAAAACCCTGCAATGCCCGGCATTTTTAGGCTTTTGGCTTTGGGGTGGTTTGGGTTAAAGTTTTTTCTTCTGCCCCCCAAACCTGGAAGACAGAAGGGTGGCTGCTAGATTTGGGCGCTGTAAAAGGCAAAGCAGGTCGTCAAACTGGCGGGAAGGAGAAGGGGGGATGGGGCTTGGGGTGCTGGTGGGGGGACTCGGGCGAAAGGGGGAAGGGTGAAGCGGAGGGTGATCCCTGATCATGACTCTGAAGCCCAAAGGGCAAGTTGGGGGAAATTGGTTTTGGGGCGGAGGGGGAGGGGGGCGGGGAAGAGGGTTTTGAAAAATGGGGTTTGGGGGGCCCGGCGTCGGGGCTGGCCATTTTTTGGCCCCAAATGTTCCCCCCATTTTTAACTCATGCAAATTTTTTGCATTTTTAACTAGCATGTTTGGTGTGGTTAAAACCCCTTTAAAGGTTTTTTGCCTTACTTATGCGTTTAAAGGCAAAGGCCGGCATTTGAAAAATTTGCTGGGTGAATCAAAAGGCTTGCCCCAAAGAAGGCCCCGGCTTTGAGGTCCGGGGCCTTTTTTTTTTTTTTTTAAAAAAAAGGGGGAATTTTTTAAAACGAGGGGGCGGGGTTTTTCGCTGCCGTGGCTGGCGGAATATAATTTAGCGGACTTCTGGGACCGCCCTCTCCCCCTTTTTTTGGCGGGACCCGTAATTTACAAAAAACCCATTTGTCCCTTTCCCCCCTCGTCCACTGATTTAAAACGCTCCCCCAAGCAAATTCGCGGAAAAAGCCAGGATGGAAAAACCCCAAAAGTCGTCATCACATCATCAAACAAAACAGGTGACTTGGGCGTCCCCGACTTTCTGCATCCAAGCTGCAGGCTCAAACAAGGGGGGCCCCCGGAAAAACGTTGGGCCCACCCCCCCCCGGGATTTTTGCCGATTGACCCCGGTTCCCCCTTTACCTCCTCTGAAAGGCATCAGGGAAATGGGGTTTTAGGAGATTTAAAACATCCCCTTTATCTTTTAAAATGCCCTTTTTGACCCCAAAACCCCCATTTTGTCATCAAAGAGGGCCGAGACAATGGATTATCCACCCGTGGGGGGTAAAACGGTTGACATTTTGGGGTGCCCCTTTATGTTTGGGCGGTTTCTTATGACGACAATTTTTGGCCGTGGGCTGCGAAAGGGCGAAAGGAAAAAAGGGAAGACTGCTAGATCAGGTTGCATTAAACCCCTGAAGGACCGATTTGGGGACGTGTTTGTTTTCTTAGATTCAAAAGGGGCCCCGACCCCGGGGATTTACAGGCCCCGACGGTCCCGCCAAAATGAAGATCCGCTGGCATGGTTTTCGCCAGCACTGGAAGGAGAAATTTTTCGTAACCCCTATCTCCATGTGCTACCCCCCCCCCCTCTCGTACCTCTATCTCCATGTGCTACCCCCCTCCTTTTTCCTTCCCCCCGCATTTTCCCCCCATGTTAAAAAAATTTTTAAAAATTTTTAGAAGGTTGGAATGTTTTTGGAAAAATTTTCCCTTTTTAAAAGGGCGGCAAATCACAGCTTTTTCCTCAAAACCCCCCTAAAACAAAAAAAAAATTGTTGGATTCAAATTTAAATCAAGGTGTCTAAACCCCAACCCAAAACTTTGGGCTGGGCAAAAAACCCAAAAAAAAAACGTATTTTATGTTTTGGTATAATAAACGGTATTTTTTTTCCCTTTCAAAATTTACCTGTGGTGAATATGAATTTTCCTTTTTTTAAGGGTTTTTTGTGGATGCTGCGTCCCAAAGAAAAAATGCCGGGTGTTTCAAAAGTCCCAAAAACCCCCTAACTGTTAATTTTTGTTTTTGATACACCGGGAAATTTTTTTCACCCTTTTAATTACCTGTGGTGAATATAAAAATTGATGTTTTTTAAAATTTACGTAGATGCTGGTCCCAAAAAAAAAATTTCTGGGTGTTTCAAAAGTCAAAAAACACGTAACTGTTATTTTTGGTAAAAATAAACGGGATTTTTTGCACCTTTGAATTAAACCCGTGGGGAATATTGAATTTCGTTTTAAGATTTATTGGGTGGGTCGTAAAAGAACAATTTCTGGGGGAAACCCCAAAAATCAAAAAACACGAAAATGTTTTGTTTTGGTGTAAAAAAAACAGGTTTTTTTTTGCACCTTTTAAAATTTACCTGTGGTGAAATAGAATTGCCCGTTTTAAATTTACGTGGATGGTGCGGGCAATGAACAAAGCCCGGGTTGCAAAAGTCAAAAAACACGAAAATGTTTTTGTTTTGTATGATACACAGTTTTTTTTTTTTTTTTTTTGCCCTTTCAATTCACCTGTGTGAATATAGAATTGTGTTTAAGATTTTTCGTGGGGTGCTGCATCAATGAACAAAGCTGGGGGAGCAAAAATCCCAAAAAAAATGTAACGTTATGTTTTCCCTATGATCACGGTATTTTTTTTCACCTTTTTAATTCACCTGTGGGGAATATAGAAAATTTCCCGTTTTTAAGATTTTTCGTGGATGCTGCGTCAAGAACAATGCCCGGGTGTGAAAAGTCAAAAAACAAGTAACTGTTTTTGTTTTCGAAAGATACACGGGAATTTTTTTCCCCCTTTCTATTCCCCCTGTGGGAATATAGAATTGCCGTTTTTTAAAATTTACCCTGGGTGGGTGCGTCAAAGAAAAAATGCTGGGTGCGCCCAAAAATCCAAAAAAAAAACCCTAATTAAAATGTTTTTTTTTTGTTATATACCCGGTTTTTTTTGGCAAAAAAACAACCTGTGTGACTACAAGATTGGGTGGATTGTTAAATTTTAAATGCCCAAAGGGGGATTATCAACAGTCATTGGTGTAAAGGGTTAAAAAATTAAAATGAAAACATTTCTAAATTTATACTGGGTAATAAAAGTGGAGTTTTTTTCACCTAACAAAGAGACCTGCAGTTTCTAGAAAAGAGTGTATCCTTTTTTAAAATTTTAGCTGCCCAATTTTCTAAAGGGAAAAAATTTTTTAATAGCAAAACTGGTTTTTAAAAATAAAAGATATTCCCTACAATTTTCTTTCCTAAATCTTGGTGAACTTTTCCCGTGTTTTTTTTATAGATAGAGCTTGTCTGTGTTCACCCCCCGGGGGCCCCGCTTGCTCACCCCCCCCGTTGGGAAATTTTTAAGCGGGAGTTTCTGCTTTAAAATTCTCCCAGCTAAAATACATAAAATCTTTAAATCTCTAAATCTAACCCAATAGAAAAGTAGAGGGGTTTTTCTGTGCGAATTTGGGGTAAATTTTTTCTGGGTTTTGGCCACAGGGAGAGGGGCAGGTCCTACCCTTGAACGCTGAGAGACCTTTAGGCGGAAACAGGAAAAAAGCCCGTTCTAAAGTAAAAAAGAGGGGGCATGTGATTTTTCCCCGCCAAAAGCAACCAAAATTCATCCCAGTCATTTACGTCGCACACACTTTTCACCCTGCTCTATTTTGTAATCTGATTTGTGGCCGCCAAAATTACAGGGAAAAACCCCAAAAAGGGGCCCCATCTTAATAGTTTAAAGCTCAGATTTTAACCCTTTTAATTTTTCGCCCTGATCTGGGGAAAAATTTTTTATCACCCCTAAAAAAACCTTTTTCCGATTTCAACTTTTTCGATAAAAAATCATCAACACTAACCCCCTAAACCCTACTTTTCCCGTTCTTTGCTGCCCATGTCCTCAAATTTGGGTTTGGTTAAATTTCTGTATAAAAGGGGCAGAGGCCACAGCACATAGTAAATTCTCTGGGGGGTGGGAAGCGAACGGGAAAAGAGGTGGGTTTAGGCAGGTGAGAGCCCCTCACCTGCTCCCGGGGATGGCCCCTAAGGGTTGTGTCTGAAAAAACCTACTGACTCTTGGCTGGGGTTTTTCAGATGTCATTGGGGAGAAAAATTTGGGTGGGGCCCAATCAACCATTCGAGAAGTGTTTTGGAAAGGTGGTAAACCCGGGCCCGCAAAATGACCCCGGAAGTGTGGGCCCCGGGGGTGACCCCTGCTGTGATGCCCCCTTACTGTGTTGCGACCTGTGCCGGCTCCATGAACCTACTATTGTGTTCTATGACACTATTGTAGTATCTTGGCCCTCAGCTCATTTCTTTTAAGCTGGCGCTGATGTTACCTTGTCAGGCTGCATTCCCACTTCAGTTATTTGGTCAGTTTTGCCCCTGTAAGTGCCCAGGGAATTGAAGAGTGAAGTGATTCTAAGAGCGGCGGCTGTCATGTGCGTGTCATACTAAAACACAGCATTGTATGATGACCAAACCACGCTCCCTATGCATATTTGAGCATGGCACAACGTTCTACAGCACCCTACAGTCACTCTGCAACCAGGAAATAGCTGTTTTTTAATGCGATTCGCCGCAAATAAATTCAGGTCCAAACGATTTTTGTCAGAAAGTTCTGTGAACTCGGTGAATCGAATTTTTGAGAAATTCGACCATCTCTACACTTAAGCCCAGGTATCAGCCTTGCATTCTTGAGAGGCCAAAGTCTAATACATACCACCCAGAAGGCCCCCACAGTCCTGGTTAAGTGAGTGGTGATGAAAACAGAGGAACCCTACTATTAGATCTGCATAATCATGATCTCATAGACTGAATTCAGTTATCAAAGGTGCATTATGAGGCTATCAGACATCTGCATGGGCTTTTTAGATTGATGTAATAAGTCATAAAGTGTCAGTTTGGGGCAACTAAGATGACAGGAATTCCCTTTGCTTTTATTCATTTGATTAACCAGGGAAGATGTGGAAGATGGGAAAGATATAGAAACTAAAGAACTCCCCCCAAGAAGTGACAAGTGTGTCAACTACAAGAGCCCTGACTATGTAGGCTGGGAACTTTGTGACTGAGGCCGGATGCAAAATGTTCACATCTTTGGTGCCCTATTTGTGACAGATTTGAATGAAGATTGCTATATAGAGAGATCACTTTACTGGATGTAAGCTTTCCCTGTCCTTTGTATAGCTAAATTTTCGATGTCTGGAACATCTGTTCCCACTTAATGGAGGGTCTGAGGGCCCTCTTTTAGAGCTTCATGACTCCTGATTCCCTCCTAATGGTTTCCATAAATGCCTGCAGGGAAATTATTGGACTGAATCTTGTCCAAATGGAAGAGGACTAGAAAAATGGCGCCAGAAGGTTGATCTGCAGGAGAGCCCCCTCCTTTGACCACCGTCTTCGACCTGTGCATGACCTGAAAATCTCTTCCAAACTTGGGAGGCTGACATCCATGAAGATGACTAAATGATTCAGAGAAATGAAAGACCTCTACTGAAAAATACCAAACTATATCATCCACCAACTTAAATTGCTACATACTAGTGGAGAAAGATTATTCTTTCTGACCAGGGAGAGGGGAAACCTGTATTAACATGCAAAATATGATATTTGGAGAAGGTATGTGTGAAATTCAGCCTAGGAATGGCTTTGACCTCGCCCACAATTTTCATGTGAAAGCTAATGGAGCAAAAAGAACCATAGTGGAACAGACCGACTGCAGATTGCATGGAGCTGTTTAGATTCAGGTGAGGGATCTTGAGTTGAGTTCCAAAAGAGAGATCTTCAAAGGAACCTATTTCAGCACAAATCTAGGACAGATGATGTTTTAAAGCCACAAGGAGGGCCTGTAAGAGTCCAGAAAGATCACTGGTGGACTGGGACAGGAAAGACATAAGAAGAAAAATTCTCATCACCACCTAGAATAGAAAATCAATTAAATACATCTAAAATAATAATGCAGTAGACCAGCAAATGCAGATTATGTCTACATCACTTGGAGACTATGCTAAAACTGATTAGCCTAGTGTTGGTGGGAGGGTAATATTCTGCAAAGGAGAAGTCAATGGCCAATCAAGAAAGCTTATTGTATACTCTCTGTTCACAATTGTATATTGTTGCCTTTCTGTATATAGGAAAATCTGGTATAGCTGTAGACATTGCAATATGGCTGAATGTTTAGTGAAACTATGGAACAGTTAAATACTTTGGTTTAAATAGGATGATTATATAAATTTTTGTCATTAAATTACTTGGATAACGCTGACTCTTCCCTTGATATTGTACTGTTAATTGCTGTTATCACATTGGTGAACCCATTCTTGGATAGAATGTTCCCTGAAACAGAGTGAAAAACTAACATTTATTACCATATTCAGTAATGGTATTTAAATGTGATGCCCATACATAGAATGAGAGATATTCCCTGTGTAACAGAGGTGTAAAACTCAAATACACAGTGGGCCAAAATTAAAAACTTGGACAAAGTCACGGGCCAACCTTAATATTTATTGAAAAAATGTCTACAGTTGATGAAGTCTTTCCTTCCAGGCAGATATAATTAGTGTTGAGCGATCCGTTTGGAGATGAATTTTACGTTTTTGCCGAACCCAAGCTGAACCAAATTTTTTTGCTGTAAGTTCAGTAAAATTTGGGTTTGGGACATATGTTCAGCACCATTTACAGCTGCTTCCTTCAGTTTTGGCGGCCAGCCAATCAGTTCAAAGCACAGAGGGGGGTCAAAAACATCACCACTGACGGTGTAGGGATCTCATTGGCTGCTAAAATCACATGACCGTCTTATGTGTATGTCACTGTATTTGCTGTTGAACGCCATTTCGACCTTACTCACTGTAGTGAACACACTGCTGCCTCTGTGTACTTGTTTGCCAGCAGGCAGAAACAACATTTTATAGCGATTTTAAACAGGAAAAGCTGCTAGTTAGATTAGTCAGGGGGAGGGGGGGGGGGCAGCTAGCCTAGGAAATCATACACACCAATAGGGAGTTAGGGGGTTTTGTATAGTGTATAGTTTTAACTTCTTTGAAGACTTCTGTGTCACAATGTTGCTGCCAGGGTTCTTCCATATGACAGCATTAACAGATATTCCATAGAAAAAAAAATTCAGTGTCAAAGTATAGGCATTTAAGAACACTGTTGATTTGCTGTCATGGTTCTTTCATAAGATCCTATTTCACAGATATTCCGTAGAAAAAAATCTGTTTATAATCCTATTTGCCAGTTGCAAGGTATAAGCATTAAAGAACACTTTTGATTTGCCGCCAGGGTTCTACCATAATACCCCATTACACAGATATTCCATAGAAAAAAATATTTTTATAATCCTATTTGCCAGTTGCAAATTACAGGCATTTAAGAACACTTGTGATTTGCTGTCTTTGGAGTACAGTTCTTCAATACGAGACTGTGAACAAATCTTGACCTTTTTTAATATTTATATTTTGAACATGGAGCGAACTAGAGGTGGTAAGCGAGCAAGGAGGGACGTAAGACATGGAGCTAGAGGTACGAGACAAGGCGCTCCTTCCAGTGTTCTGGACAACAAACAAGCGAGCACATCGTCAGCTGCAGGACCATCAGTTCTGTCATCGCTTGGTCGGCAACCTGTGCGCCTGATTACTGAAGAGCGTCGACAATCTGTTCTTCAGTGGTTAACACAACCTGCATTGAGCGGTTTTACCTCCTCGTCCTCTCAGTCATGGCCACAAATTTTGTCATCATCATCATCGTCATCATCAGTCCAACCTGAAGCAAACACAGCCAAATGTCACCCTATGTACAGACTGCTCCAGATAATCCATATTCTGGAGAGCTCTTTGATGACACAATGCAGTTGGAGTGGGAAAGCATTTTAAAAGATCAAGAGACCAAAGAGGATGCTTTTGTCTGCTGTGAGGCCTAATCGCTGATGCACTCAGAGGAGAAGAAGGAATCCGGACCGTCGGCAGAAATATCGAGCAGTCAGAGGTGCCCTGCAGTGTCTGTGGCTTCTAGCTCGCAGTTTGAGGATGTAGATTGTCAGGAACAGGAAGTCCCCTGTGATGATGATGATGATGACATTGCGGATCCAATGTGGTCTTTTGAGCAGCAGCTGGCGAGTGCATCATCAGTGGAGGAGGAGGATGATGAGGTAGTGTCAGTCTGAGGACCCTTCTGGTCCTCAGAAAGGGAGAGGGCGGTCGCACAAGTCCGCTGACATTAGTCCGCCAGCCATGGTCAGTGGTGGCAGCAGGAACACAGCTACTAGGTTTTCACCGTCATCACCGTCAAAGAGGTTCAGGACCTGTGAAGCCTGGGCCTTTTTTGAATAAGTTTCAGATTCACCGACCGACGTAATATGCCGGGTTTGCTCTCAACGCATCAGTAGAGGAAAGAATCTAAAGAATTTAACCACCACCAGCATGAACAGGCACAAAGCACGACTTGCTTTGGAAGAGTTACTTGGACAAAAAAGCCCACAGAGGTCCTGGGCTTCCAACCTGCACTCCGTACAGCAGCCAGTCCAGCAGCCAGCCTTCTGTTTACCAGATGTGGGAGCATAAGAAATGCTTTTACCCCAACCATCCCAAAGCCAAGAGGCTGTATGTCGGCATGGCCAGGCTGTTGGTCTTAGAAATGTTGCCTTTCCATTGGTGGACACAGATGGGTTCCACGATATCATGGCCCTGGCATGCCCCCAATATCAGTTGCTGAGCAGGCATTTCTTTGCCAGAAAAGCTGTCCCTGCCCTGGCCTGCCACATTGCAGAAAAGATCTCCAGCGCATTGGCTGAATTGTGACTACAGACACATGGCCTAGTAAGCATGGTCAAGGGCATTACATCTCACTGACTGCTCACTGGGTGAGTTGGGTGGATGACAGTGCCTCTGGTGGTGGGTCTTTGGCTCGGCGGACACTCTTCCACTCCAGAGATGGTGCAGTGTCCAGATCCGCAAACTCCAAGGGTCGCATCACGTGCCAAGAGAAACCAGGCCGTTCTGAAATTAATGTGTCTTGGAGACCATCAACACACAGGTCAAGAGCTCTGGATGGCTCTGCGCGTGGATGGCTCTGCGCACTCAGAGCAACCAGTGGCTGGGTGCTATGAACCTGGTGCCAAGCAATGTGGTGTGTAACAGTGGGAGAAATCTCCTTGCTGCCCTTAGGATTAGTAGACTTATGCACATCCCTTGCCTGGCACACATCCTGAACCTGGTTGTGCAGAAATTTCTCAAGTGCTCCCCGGGTCTTAACTGTTTGCTGAGGAAGGATTGAGGTCTTGGCTCACACTTCCGACGTTCGCATCCTGCTTCGGCATTACTGGCAGCGTTGCAGCGTTATCTGGGCCTCTCCGTCAACCGTCTCATTGTTGACGTGGCAACATGCTGGAATTCCACCCTCCATATGCTCCAGTGATTGTGGCAGCAGCGTAATGCCATTATGCAGTATGAAGTGTCGCATGGCCTGACAAGCAGTGATGCGGACCTCAGGGTGTTGAGCCACATAGAGTGGAGAAAGGTGAAGGATCTCTGCACCATCCTTGACATTTTTGAAGACACAACCAAAATGGTCAGTCAGGACGATGGCGTTATCAGCATGACCATTGTGGTCATATTTTACTGGAACAAGCATTAGACTCTCTGCGATAGCAGGTTCCATCAGTGATGGAGGAGAATGAGGCAGATACAGAGCCTTACTCGCCGGAGGAGGATGACCTTCCTGTTGATGAGCAAAGGGAGGAGGTAAATTCCAACTTATATGTTTCTTGTCTAACCCAGGAAGAAGTGCAGCTCCGCCTTAGGAAGCTTAAAATAGACAAATCACCTGGCCCTGATGGTGTGTCCTAAGGGAGTTAAGTAATGTGATAGATAGGCCCCCTATTCTTAATATTTATGGACTGTATAGTAACGGGGTATGTCCCAAAGTATTGGCGCATAACAACTGTGGTGCCAATATTCAAAAAGGGGTCAAAAAGTGATCCAGGAAACTCTAGGCCGGTAAGCTCACCTCTGTTGTGGGTAAAATGTTTGAAGGTTTTCTAAGAGATGCTATCCTGGAGTATCTCACTGAAAATAAATGTATAACGCCGTTCCAGCATGGGTTTATGAAGGATCGGTCCTGTCAAACTAATTTCATCAGCTTCTATGAGGAAGTTAGTTCCAGACTGGATCGGGGTGAGGCACTGGATGTCATATATTTGGATTTTTCTAAAGAATTTGATACTGTTCCACATTAAAGGTTGGTAAGTAAAATGAGAATGCTTGTACTGGGGGAAAACGTGTGCAACTGGGTAAGCAACTGGCTCAGTGATAGGAATTAAAGAGTGGTAATTAATGGTGCATACTTAGACTGGATCCCAGTTACTAGTGGGGTACCACAGGGTTCAGTATTGGGCTCTATTCTCTTTAATATTTTCATAAATGATTTTACACAGTGATTGCACAGTAGAATATCGATCATTGCAGATTATACTAAGCTCTGTAAAGGAATCCACACAATAGAGGATAATGTGTTATTACAAAGGGATCTGGATAGGTTGGAGGCCTGGCCACAGAAGTGGCAGATGAGGGTTAACACAGATAAATGCAAGGTTATGCACATGGGGAGAAAAAAAATCCATTACATGACTACATGTTAAATGGAAAAACACTGGGTAAAAGTGACATGGAGAAGGACTTGGGAATCCTGGTTGAAAGTAAACTTAACTGTAGCAGCCAGTGTCAGGCAGCAGCTGCCAAGGCAAATAGGATGATGGGTTGTATTAAAAGGGGCATAGATGCACATGATGGGAACATTATTCTCCCACTATACAAGTCACTGGTTAGACCACACATGGAATATTGTGTACAGTTTTTGGGCACCATGCACAGGAAAGACATTGTAGAGCTTGAACAGGTACAAAGGTGGGCAACAAAAATAATAAAAAGACTGGGTGGACTGCAATACCCAAAAAGATTAGCAAGGTTAGGGTTATTTAGTTTAGAGAAAAGACAGCTTCGGGGGGACATAATAAATATGTTTAAATATATTAAGGGCCAATATAGAGATAGCTCCCAAGATTTATTTATAACCAGGACTGTATCTAGAACAAGGGGGCATCTTCTATGTCTTGAGGAAAGAAAGTTTCTACATAAACATAGAAAGGGATTATTTACTGTTAGAGCGCTGAGACTCTGGAACTCTATGCCAGAGGAAGTTGTCATGGTGAATTCACTAACAGAGTTCAAGAAGGGCTTGGATGCATTTCTGGAGTGTGATAATATAACAAGTTATAGGGACTAGGATTCTGAAGAAGGGTCTGGATACATTTCTAGATGTAATATAACAAGTTATAGTGACTAGGATTCTGGAGAAGGGTCTGGATACATTTCTAGATGTAATATAACAAGTTATAGTGACTAGATTCTGGAGAGGGGTCATTGATCCAGGGCTTTATTCCTATTGCCAGATTGGAGTCAGGAAGGAATTGTTTCCCTAACATGAGGACAATTGGCGTATACTTTATGGGGGTTTTCGCCTTCCTCTGGATCAACACTTTAACACTTTAGCAACAATTTAGCACAATAGGCTGAACTGGATGGACGTATGTCTTTTTTCGGCCTGACAAACTATGTAACTACGTAATTATGTAAGGATGTAGAAGCCCCGACTGTTTCCCAATTGTATCAGTCTTCTTTAGGCAGTGGTTCAAGGTCCAGGGCAGGTGCAGGACAGAAGTTCAGATCACAGAGTAGAGGGCATGACGCTAGCCAGGCCTCTGGTAATGGTCAAGATGAGGAGGTGGAGGAGGATGATGAGGCAGGGGTAGACACAGATTTCAGGACGAAGAGGAGAAAGAAGAGGAGGAAGATCTGGTTAGTGTCCCTCGACCCCAAGGCTTGAGAGATCCTGGCAGCATCTCACACATGAGTGCTTGGATGCTACATTACATGCAACATGACCCACGCATCAAGGCAATCAAAATTAACACCGATTACTGGGTGGCCACCCTCCTTGATCCATGTTGCAAATCAAAAGTGAGCACTTTCCTTCCACCCACCCAAATTGACAGTAGAATGCAGGAATTTGAGACAGTGCTCATTGACCAACTTGAGACATCTGTTGCATCTTCTTCACATTCTAATGTCACGGTGGAACAACGTCAGCAACAAGACAGCAGTAGAATGGCAAGTAGCCGCCACTGCAGCAGCAGGCAGTGTGGCAGTAGCGCACTGGTTAACATTTTTAACTCAGTTTTTAACATCTCACCAGTGCCTGCAAGGCAGGGCAGCATTCGGACACACCGAGACCACCTTAAGAGCATGCGGCTGCGTGCGCCTGCAGCTCAACACCGATGTTTTTGGACTTGATCAGGACCCATTCAACTTCTCAGTGTCCAAAATGGATGAATGGCCTGAGATTGCTCGACATGCCTTACAGATTTTACCCTTTACGGCAGCCAGCTTTATCTCAAAACACACCTTCAGCACAACTGGCGGAGTGATAACTGACAAACGTATCCATCTTTCCCCTGAGAATGGGGATTCCGGTTGCCAATGTCACCGACTAGTAAACTGCAGCAAGTCGTCTTGAAAATGTGGAATACCCATTCCATCAGTCATCTATTAACATCAATCATTCATCAGTCAGTCTGCCATAAGTCATCTATTAACCGTTTCAGGGCTCCATACAGCCAAATCAAATGGACCCCCACCCATTACTAGTTCCTATTTTTTAACATATTGTGGGCCCCTTTTTGATTATGGCCCCTGACAGGAGTACTGCCCGTACTGCCCTGTTGGCACCTCTGGCGGTAGCAGCCTCTATGGGGCCCTGCATTCTGAGGTGTCCCAAAAGCCCATTTGACACATAAGAAGACACCGGTATTGGAAATGGTAACTGGCAGGGGGGCCAATAGGGCAGTACCGGCAAAACTCCTTTCAGGGGCCCTAATCAAAAAGGGCCCAGTGATAAGTTTAAAAATAGGAACTAGTAATAGATGGGGGCCCCATTTGATTTAGCTGCATGTGTCCCTGAAACGGTTAATAGATGACTGACGGCAGCACTGGCTCCCACTGCACCCCCTATAACTACGGCCCTGCCAGCTGAACCTCCATGTTCCCCGTTGGGATGTTCTTACTGCCACCAAATATATCACATGTTCTTGGGCCCTAGAGAAAAAAGTGATAGGGGGCTCCTGCCAGTTACCATGTGTCATTTCCAATACCGGCGTCTTCTTATGTGTCAAAGGGACCCCGTAGCAGCTGCTAGTGCTGCACCTCGTATAGCTACGCAGTCCTCATCTTTTCAGTTAGCCATTGAAAGGAATGAATTATTTTAGCCTGTGAATTTCTTTCTGTGACTCTTAGAGCCAAATTGTATTCACTAAGTTGTTCCACATATCCATTTTACTCTTATAGAAGGTAATTGCGGCTTCTCCAAACCTGTGTTAGTATAAAAATTAACCAGAACATCATCTCCACTTGACTTTAATGGGGTTTGCCATTTGTCCCGAATTACTTAAAATTTGGGGTTCGGCACGAACTCAAATTTTTTAGTGCTCGCTGATCACTAGATATAATGATGAACCTTATCTCTCCAGAGCTGTAGTTGAGAGAGTTTGGAAAAATTTTCCAACTGTGCAGGTATATGTGTATGTGGGAGACAAAACATGTCCTGCTGCTCACCCCCTTCTGTGTTGCTGCAGCATGACTGAACCCTGTCTTTTCCATTAAGTGTTTCTCTCCCCCACTGCCTTATGGTCTCGTATGCTTTTAGTGCCAGAGAAAAAAATCTAGTACCCACTTTATTTGTACTGACTGCAGTCAATTACCTCACTGTGTCCTAACTTCACAGTGCTATTTTTCTGCTGCACAGTGCTTCTTTTTTTGGAGTATCCTACTGCTTACAGAGATGCTGGGGCTGAAAAGGAGCTGGAAGGGCTAAGTATTGAGGCTCAGCATCCTCATTTTTCACTGTGTTTTATCAGTTCTCCCACTGTGTAAGTAGTTTCTCCTGCCACATGGTCCTTTCCCTTCCTTATGCAGGGGGAAGGGGATGAATGAGGGCAGTATAATAACAGCTACTGAATTATTCCTCGCAGGCCAAATATAATTACACTGTGGGTCAGATTTGGTCCACGGGTCTGAGTTTGACAACCCTGCTATAAAATATTGTTCTGGTTATTGCTCCTGCATAGTTTCAGATTGATGTTTCCTGGCTCTGGATAACATGAGGTACTTGTAGGTTTGGTTCGGAACATAATTAGGAAACCAACAAATAGATTTTAGCATGCATGTACTTTTCCTGTGTAACATACAGACTAATCATGCACAGTGTGTTATTCTGGCAACAAATTACACATACTGTAATTGTGGACACTAACATGAGGACCACTGACATGTACATTGCTCCACCTTGGATACCAGTACATTTGCAGGTTGTTTCTAGCACATTTTAGATAGACTTGTATCCATTTCTTCTCTGCTTTGACAAGCAGTTATTAGGAAATTATCTATATGAACTTATCATAAGGTGGCTTTTCTTTGGACAGTTAGATCAACTTTACAATGTGACCTTTATTTTCTAGTGTAGTTCATATACACTTGTATACATCTTTTCTCTATGATTTGGTGAGTAATAACCAGCTATTGGGACATTATCTACATATCCCAACTTCATAATGTGACCTTTACTTTTAACCTTTACTCCATTGTTGATGATGTCATCTCTGTGTATAAATCTCTGGTATCTATGTGTAACTGAGTGCATAAAATGATCTTTTTAACCTTTCTCCACTGATGATAATGCCATTACTATATATAAATATGTATGTATATATGTATAAATGACTGCATTTGTCAGTGTGTACTGCAATTGAGAAAGCCCTAGTTGATAGTAGATACATTGCACATAAAATCACCAATTTGCATCTTTATTTTGAGCACTGTCTTCTGTTATTGAGTTTGCTTTATACTATTACTGTGGGTCAGACAGACCAAGCCAGTTTACAGACATGCACCATAACTCAATAAAAACTTTCTGGTATTTTGTTCATCTACACTAACATTTATTAAATTCATCTCTATATTAATTTCAAATCCGTACACTGAACTTGTGCAAAACTTAAAGGGTTTTTATCGCTACAAAGATCATGTCTCAGATTATGGGGACAGTAAAAATAAGCACTTTTGTATTTGGGTTGAATTACCTCTGTCACTTGGTTTAGCAGATATAAGCTTTTCTGTAAATCTGTATTCTATTTCTATTGCTGCTGGTCGGGACAAGCCCCCTGGCCGGATCACACCCTAGCCACTCCCCCTGCACTGTGATTGGCTGGCTGACATTTCATTCAGCCTGTTGGGATACGCCCCCAGACAGGAAACGACCCGGCCACACCCTCTGAGCTGTGATTGGCTGCCTGCACACTCTGTGTTTTCTCCCCTCTGAGCTGTTAAAATCGATAGTTGAAACCAAGGTCTGCTGACTCTATACTGATCTCCCAGCTCTAGGGTGAAAAATATGGGCAATTACTGGCTGTTTAAGTCACAGATCCCCTCATATAAGAGAGTCTTATAGAGTCTCCTGCCTGTTAACAGAGGGAGAGAAGGGTAGGTGTGCAATGCATCATATAACCCAGTCTTCTGTCTGGTAACAGAGGGGAAGAGGGAGGGGCAGTGTACACTCCTCACATGTCTCATCAGTTCAGGCTATGTGTATAACTGCATATAGCACAGCAATGAGTTTGTGGAGCCTGAAGGCTGCAGACATAAGCATGCAGGAGGCTACAGAGCTGTTATATCAAGACAACCTCTGCATCCCCTGCTTCATACAAAATGATGATGTCACAGTTCTTCAGTGAGGGGAGACACACCTCTTGACAGGAGAGACACGCCTGCTGAGAGGAGAGACTCGCCCCTGGATTTCAAATTCAATCTCAGAGAATTAGCTGAAGAGCACGAACAGAACAAACAATAAAACTCCTTTAAAATGCATGACCCAAGGCACTGCCCACCTGTGGTGATGAACCTCCACCTGCTTCTGTGCTGACCTCGTGTCAGCTCCCTCCATCCCCCCACTCCGACGCCCCTTAAAGAACACATTACACCAAGGTTGGATTAAATGGCCACAGCAGCCGTTTTATTAAAATAAACAATAAACAAACAATAAATAACCTTCATTTGCAAAAAAAATGCAACCAATCCACCAAAAAACATTCTTCCTAAAGAACCAACCATACCCGCAGTTAACAATTGTGGCTGAGGTCCTTGGAACCACACACACGGACTGGCGACCCCCTATCTCTATTTTAGTAACCCCTGGTGTTTGACCCAACACTTGTCTCTCAGGGTTCTTGTCTGAAGAGCCCCACCTTCACCAGACCATGAGATTTGGGGAGCCATAACCCCACCATATCAACTAGCTCCAAGGACCCCAACTGCCTATCAGCTACCGTGACAACAGGACATCCCAACTGCCAGTCGGCCCTTATCCAACCCCCACGTGCATCTCACGCCTTTTGAAAATAGCAGACCCCCTAGGGCGGGAGGGGGTGACTTATTTGCTGTCTGGGTGCATCTGCTCTCTGCGTACGTGGGGAAGGCTTTATAGTCCTTCTACTGTACCAAGCCACTCCACCTCCGGTCCACTGCGCCTGCGGCCCCCGTCCTTTACTGCTATCCTTTGTACATGGATAAAATAGAGGTTTTTAGTGTGCACTTTGATCAAATGGCACAAGTCCACCTACTATGACAAGGTAACCTCATTAAGTGAGTCCATTACACCAATGACTCTTCGTTTTATGCATGTACAAAGGATAGCAGTAATGCATTTCAAAAATTCGACACATTAATATTTGTATTGGTTTTAGCGCCTGCTGTATGCTATTGTATTTTGTGTTGGAGAATTTGCTATTTGCAAAAGTATGCTCCAGTGTCTATGCAAGTTGTAAATGAAGATGTGAGTTAACTTTGTTTTTTTTCTTTTTAGATTTTGTATTGTACTAATTGCTAGTGTTGAGCGATTGCGTTGGCTATCGAGATCGAGCGATAGTCGATAGTCGGCCGCTATCGATAAGGTTTTTCGATAGTGAGCATCGATTATGAGCGATTACCATTAAAGTCTATGGGAGAGCAACAACACTTTCATTATTACACCCAAACAAGGCTGGAGAAGCTGAAATTAACATCCACAACAGTCAAATGGATACGTGCTACATCTTAGGCAACACACTTAGGTTATAAAAGTCACAGAAAAAAAAGTCACAGACCATTCACTATCCCTGTCTTGTACCACAGCATGACCCTTAAACCTGCATCACCCACAAATTAAAAAGTGCCAGAAGGCAGTATGATTTGAACCATCATGTTACTTGAAATGGACATTGAATATCCCTGTCCTGGAACGCAGCATGAGCCCCAAACCTGCATGACCCCCAGATTTAAAAAGTGCCGAAAAACGGAGTCTTTCAACCACCATTTTAGTTGAACTGGACACTAACTATATCTGTCCTGTACCGCAAAATGACCATTAAACCTGTCGACCCACAGTTTTAAAAAATGCCAGAAAAAGGGTCTTTCAACCACCATTTTAGTTGAACTGGACAAAATACTGTCCCTGTCCTGGGCCACAGTAGACCATTAAACTGTCTGACCCCAGATTACAAAGTGCCCCGGGAAAAAAGGGGTCTTTCAACCACCATTTTAGTTGAACTTGACATTGACTAGAACTGTCCTGTGCCACAGCATGACCCTGGGCCGGAGTTACAGTGGGTTTCGGTGAGAGCCCAGGCTGGCGTTCCGCATCTATTAACACGCAGGTTAAAAATGCCCGGATGCGGCAGCAACAAAAACTGTCGTGCTGAAGCAGAGTGCGGAAGCGGAAGTGTGAGAACTCCAGCCTTCCTCAGTTTCACAGTCAAGACCTGGGTAGCGCTTTGCCCCCCCCGTAGAGTGGGGACCAATTGAGCTTCACTTGGAAATACTGGTGGTTAACGCTCCTGTTACACCCAGGTGCCCTTTTGCTTGGCATTCTTTTTCTCATTTTACTCAACGCTGGAGGAAATTGTCTCTGTACTTTGTTCTCTGTCCGTGCTCATACTCCATGTCCTCTGAATAACCTACATCTGGTCAAGTTTTTCCTGTACCTCCCTTGTACAATTCAGGGGAATTTTTTTACAAGCTATTTTGTACATGGAAGTTTTTTAGTAGTTAATTCTAGAAAACACATTTTTTAAAATAGGATGGAATCCCAATATGTCTTTGTTTCTCTTTTTTTAATTGTATTAAATGGGTTGTCTCAATACAGGGATTGATAGCTATGTTAAAGATCTTGCAAAAAAAAAGTCATTTTGCAATATGTGTCCATTAACAGTGTCCTACCTATTCCTGTTTCTGACAGCACCATCACCCCTTTAGCCACTCTTGACAATTGTGAAGAACAAATGTCTGTTAGAAACAACATTTTTAGAATAGGCCTTAGTATAGGCAT